>JABCKH010000292.1:0-21818 GCA_018851285.1 Lyophyllum semitale | reverse complement strand
ATAGGGATATGAGAGCCGGTGTGGCGGGGACTGTGATAATAACGGGAACTGTACCCTCGATCAAGTCACAAAGGATGCCCCGGCACAGGATATATATAGAAATTCTCGTGGATTAGCAGCAGAGTCCAACATGGTGAAGAGTCCCTGCACACGGACGCACATTATTGAACCGTTGACACCGGAAGCAAGCGTAGCGCGCGCTGAAAGAAGGTTTTTCAGCAGTAATACAAGTCACAGTAACACAGTTTGTGCAAATTGTGCGCCGGGTCGGGTTTGACGATGCGGCTCAAAAGCATAAGACATATGGGAGGAGATTATGACCTCGGGAGTGCTTAGCCTAAGCATTGAAGTCGGAATACAGGATTTGAAAGATGTTGCCAGGAGCAAGAGCCACAGTCTGTGTTGTGACATATTTGACCAATGAATCGGACTCATAACTTGCAAGGCTACTAGCGTCGTCGCTCCAGCCTCCCAGTATTCTGTGATCTTCCTCAGGCTCCCCCCCCCCAAAGGCCTCCTTCCCACTGGACCTCCCCGTAGGCTCACTAAGAGTTTTCTATGGCAACCCGAAATATCTGTACCCTGCTTTCAAGTTCCAGCGCGGGTGGAAAACCAACTTATGGCGCGGGTCTAGCACTTTTGTGCGACTATCTTCGACATCCATTTCTGTAATGTGAAATCAAGATTCGCGCACTACGTATGTATAGATACCTTAACGCCTGCGATCGAGGAGATCGGCGCTTAGATGCCAATGAACATTGAATGACAAAATAGCTGCTTTGACCAGAGAGACCAATAGGATTTGTGCGAGGATAGGCTCTGGGAGGCTCATAAGTATGTCGATATGGCCAGGTTTTTCCACGTTCCATGCAAGCTGTCTCGAGGCGCGGCGCTTATGGGGTCAGATGACGCATCGGAAGGTTTCTGTTCTCCAAGGCGGTGTTTCCTAGATCTTCTCTCAATATGCCACCTACGTCAGCTGATTGTTATCGTTCTATCGTTCAGGTACGCTAGAGGCTACGTATACTGGCATCCATCTATAGTTCATAACATGACAGAAGAGAATTGCCGCCCGGCATCGCGCAGATGTCCCCACATCCTGATATGTTTTCTCAAGATCGCACCCAACCTCCGCAATTTCTGGTCCTTGTCCCAATACTTTGGCTTGTGCCTGCTCGGCGATTGACCGCTTTAGAAGGACAAGTAGGAATGACAGTCGTCTTGGAACGGCTCCGCCCCGAACCCCCGGGTTCTCTTTTTCCCTCACACCACCTTGCATAAAAGAGCCATATTTCGCCTGAGTGCGATTCCTCCAGCCCCACTTCACTGTAGAATTCCCTCTATTCTAGCGCCTAGCGAACTCTTCGACCCAATCTATAACATAGCATTCTAGCAAACCATCCCACAGCTCCGGCTAGCAAGTAAACTTGTAAGTCTTGAAGAACATGCTCATCGTCGGGCAACTTTCTGAATCACCTCTAGCAAAATGAGCAACCGCGACTTTTTCATTGCCTCCGCGGTCTCTTGGTTGATTGACCAAGCCGACGATGTTGAAGAGCAAATAAACAACCAGCTGCACTACCAACTCAACGACAGCGCCGTGGTTGTGTGGAGGAGCGAGGGAGTTGCGAACGGTTTGGTGCGGTGGGATGATCGCCATCCGGACATAATCTTCAAAGACGGGTTCCAAACACGCGTCACTCCACCACCAGGTCAGCAGATCCGGTACGGTCTCGTCGATCTCTGGAAATACGTCAAGTATCATGACCTTTCCATCTTCGTCTCCACCACTCGCCCGTATCGTCGGGGCACGGAAGTCATCCGATGGCAGCCCAAGGACGTAACAGGGCTCTTCGAGTACAGGATCTACGCGTATGGAGGCATTGATGTCAATGCCACTCTCGGCGGCCACGATTTTGTCCACCAGAATGAAATTGCGTTCACTGGCGGTATCAGGCAGCCTTTCATCTACTGCGCGCGCCAGTATGACAACAAGGGGAACGTCATCCGCGTTTGGATCAACAAGGCAAATTTCGATCTCATGGCGAATGGACGGCACGAGGTACCCCTCTTCCGCCTTCCAGACGTACTTAATTGGTCGGTCGGGGTACAGGTTGTCAATTGGCTCGCACCTGGCAAATACGAATACTACCACAAACTTCCCTTTGACACCTTTGCCACCTCCATCGCAGTTGAAGGCTCACTCAGCGCTGTGTCAGAATTCGAACCAATGCAGGAGCCGGGCGCCGACACACCAGACCCACTCCTGAGCCACACATCAACCTTCGCTGTCGAGGCATCCGCGGGAGTCTCTACAGCCCCCCAAGGAACCGACCCAATGTGGGGACCAGGTAAAGACACGCCAGACCCCTTCCTGAGCCGCACGCCGATTCGCGCTTGCCTCAGCACCGTACCATATGGGACGGCCGGACAGGCATGGTTCTTCACTGACGATAAAGTTGCGCGGGTTACCACCGACGGCACTGACAAACTGGTTTCCGGGCCTGATGGCATCAGCGGTAAATGGAAGTCCTTGAAGGCACTGGGCTTCTCGGCGGTCGATGCGTTTCTGCCGATCAAGGGTGGGGCATGGGTGTTTTCGGGGGAGAAGTATGGACGCATCGCGATTAGCAATAAGTTGGAGGATAGTAAGGTTAACGGGCCGTCTGAGATCGCCACTGGCTGGCCATCGCTTGCGAAGGCAGGGCTGCGCCGGGTGAACGCCGTCCTGCTCACTAACAAAGCGGACGAGGCATGGGTATTCCATGGGAGGCTTTTCGTCCGCATTAAATTCAGTGAGGCCGATCCCCTGGATCTAGACATGGATAATGGATTGCCCGCTGACTTGCGATGCACAGGTGAAACCTCCAGTACTCTAGTCAGCGGCCCGTCCCTCATCGTCGACAAATGGGCTGCGCTGAAGAAAGCTGGCTTTGATACGGTCGATTGCGCTCTGCCTACATCCGATCCTAACTTGGTGTGGTTCTTCAAAGGGACGCGATATCTGCAAATCGGTGTGTCGAGATAGTCTTGAATTCGCGCTGTCGTTTGCTCAGGGATCAAGAACAGACATGGCCAAAGATCAGATCAAAAGAGACGTGAACTATGTGTGCCACGATTGGCAATCACTTGTGAAGGCGCAGTTCTACTGAGGTATCGGCGCCATAAGTATCCAACAGTGGGATACTTGGTATAGCTTGTAGTGATACTTCCTTTCGAGTCTTGTAATGCTAGCTATTCTACATAACATTGTACATTGTTTCCCCAACCTTACAGATAGCTAGGACTGATCGACGGCGGATACTACCTAGTACCCTACGAAATGATGTTGCAAGTAATTCTACCATCATCCACCCATCGCGACCCACACCAAGGAAATTTTTCGTTTCAAGATTTGCATTAAGTTCAACTTGGTGCGTGTGGATGGTGTTGAGTTTTCCTACAGTATTCAAGCTGTGTGCTTGTAAGTAGGAATACTTATGGTCTGACGACAAATGCGAATTGTCACGCCACGTGATTGTTACGAACCGCGTTTCTGTACGGGTCGAAGCTACCTTGACATTTACCCCGCCTACTTCTTCTCTGTCCATTAGGACTTTTAGGCTTCGGCCTGTCTTCAACTTCAGCCATAATCAAATTATCTTTAACGCAAAATGAACTGGTATCGTGGACCGGCAGGCGAAAATCTTCTTCATCGACTACATCGCAGCTTCGAACTGAGCGAGGTTGCCGTCAACATTGCTACCGGTACCAGACCCTTTGGAAACGTACTGGTTCAGCACAGAATTTCTAGACCTGTCTGTGAGTCCTAGATTTGTTATTGGTGCACCTGCTTCGAAAGTGTTTTGACTGCCACCACATTTCTCCAGGATTACGGCTTCTATCCTCGACAGTTCTCTCCCTCTTTGGAGCCGGTTCCCGGGTGTCAGGCAGATCATTAAACAAAATGCCTGTTCCTGACGGCCTTTTTTGTCGCGGTGAAGTCTGCGGTCTTTCGAGATACTGATGTGATTGTGCGTCGCCTCTTCACATCCCCACCCGGTTCTCGTTCGTTGTCAACTTCTGATCTCGTTCCCTGGGCTAAGCTCTCTTAGATCATCGATTCATCTGTCAAGCATGTCAAGCCCGGTGCGTATTTTCGCTTTCTGACTTTCGAACCTTCACAAACGATCAAGTTCTTGACAGGCGCAGATACATCCGCACTCTGGAAATCTAATATACCGAGGACGTATAGCGATCTCATCCATAGTCATTATTTTCCTCGACGCCTTTAAAAGGCCGTGCTTTGAAAACCGTCCTCGGTCACTCACCATGACTCCACCTCTCCCATCTTTCCCGTAAAAGATGTACTCTACCGCATGCAGAACGTCGACTTCCTCTAACTCACCAACATCCACGATGAGGCGGTGGTCATGCGCCCGCTCAAGGACGCTCTCAAGCAGCAGGAAAGCTCTCTTCGTCACGTACAACCCTCATTGACTCATGATTCTTCGGCATTTGCAGTGGACGCATGTCGCTTCCGGCACGCACAAGCGATGGCACTTTCAAGATCGTGAATGCGGCCACCCAATCCCTTCGTAATCCACGCGCCCTGAGCTTCGATACTGACGCAGGCAACAGGAATCACACTGCGAAGCACCATGCTTCGATAGATACGCGTGAAAAAGAAAACCCAGGAATTCGGGCGGAGCTGTTCCAAGACGACTGCCATTCCCACTTCTCCTGCTAAACCGATCAAGCAGGCACAAGCCGAGGTATAGGTGGAGTTATCACGTGTGGGAGACATCTGCGCAAGGCCGACAATTCTCTTCCATTAGGCCTGTCATGACATGGAGCATAGATACATACCAGTATGTAGCTTCTAGCGAACCTGAGAGATAGGGCGATAACAATCAGCCTTCGTGGATGACATATCGAAGATTTAGGAAACGCCCGCCTTAGAGAACAGTAACCTTCCGATGCATCATCTGACCCAATGGAGTGCATTTGCAACTCGTTTTTGAAACGAACTTTGACCGAGATCTGACCCGCAAAATTGGAGATGCCCCACCAGGCTTCACACCCAAAATGTCGGTCGAAGTTCGTTGAGATTAACGGGTTGCAACTTATACTACACTCTCATGAACACGGGACCCTTCTCTAAGTCCGATCCTTATGAGGACGGAACGATACTGATATATTGGGGGCTGAAACTGGGGCTAATGTTAACGTTATGTTTGTTGGATGTATCCCTTCATGATCACAAATCGCGCACAAAGTGGGTTCCTGCACCCCCTACGGCACGCCGGGCCGGATCGATGATCATACTTAGAACTTGAAGGGTCCAATTAAATTTAGATGGAACGTGGCACCCTGTTTAACCGGTTTGTGGCGACTTCTTCGATGCACAATCAGCACAAATCCTGTCGGTCTCTGGTCAAAGCAGCTGTTTCTTTGTTATTTTGCATCTAAGCGCCGACCTTTAGTCGCAGGGTTGTGGGAGCTGAAGGTATGTGGTAGGCATCACGCCGATGGGAAGAAGGCTTAAGGAGGGAGGCTAGTGGTCGTGGTCCCGGTGCTGCTCTCCACCGGTTCTCCTTAGGTTTCGACTTGTGATCTCATTCTCTGGGGCGAACTTCCTTTACATAAATCATCGATTCGAGTGTCAATGTCACATCTGACAAACATCTCAATCCCAGTACGTCTTTTCGCTTTCTGACCTTCGAACCGCCACAAACGATCAAGTTTTCCAGACAGGCACAGACCGAGAAGCGATCTGCTTTCCCCAACGCCTTTAAAAGGCCGTGCTTTGAAAAGTTCACCCACAATGGCACCCTCTCCTGTCTTTCCCATCAAAGACGTACTTTATCGCATCCAGAACGTCGACTTTGCTTCTTACCTCGAGCTCACCGACATCAACAATGAGACAGTAGTCTTGCGCCCGCTCAAGGACGCTCTCAAACAACAGGAAAGTTGTCACCATCACTTACAACCCTCATTGACTCATGAAGCATTTGCAGTGGACGTTTGTCGCTTCTGGCACAAGTGATGGCACCTTCAAGATCGTGAATGCGGCCACGCAATCCCTTCGTACTATACGCGCCCTGAGTTTTGATACCAATGACTCAGGCCACACCCATGCGCTGGCTGTGGGAGACAGGGACGACCCAAAGACATGGTGGGTCAACAATGGTGGTCATAAGGAGCAGAATGTAATCACGTGTGTCTCATGTCGTTTTCCTATACTCTGCTCGAGTGTTTATTAGCCTGTAGTTTGACTTCCAAGAGCGCGCAGAGGGGCTTCGAGATATTCCTTCTCGTTGACGACGACAGCGGGGTAAGCATTCTTTCGGATTATTTTCATGCAGAAGTGCTAATAACATCACTGCCTGCAGCCCAGCTTTCTCAACACAAAGGCAATTGCTGACAATCATGTACGCCTCCTCCACTATGGTTCTGGGCATCGTTTCACTTCATTTGATGTTCGCAGAATATCCCTGACAATTGGAAGTGGAGAATCCTAGAGGTCACGCCGGCGGTGCCCAAGGATACTTACCGGATTCGTACGCTGAATGGGAACGCTCTTCACATGGAACCAAGTAATGGTGTCGTGTCCGTGAAGGTCCTGGAGAAGGGAATACACCAGGAAGTAAGCAATATATTGGCTAGCTATTTTTCGTAGCGTGCGCTGATTCACGTCTTCAGTGGGAGATCGAACCCCTGGGGAACGGAAAGTGCATTATCAAGGCCGGTGGGAACACGGGTTACCTCGGATGGAATGGGACGAAGGATGGCTTCGCGAAGATTGCGAAGAGTGCCTCACCGCAAGTGTGGACTATCGCCCACCTCGGCGAATATACCTACTCGTAAGTCGTTGGGTTTACCCATCTGTCCGCATAGTCACCCTCGCATCAGGATAAATATGACCTACCTTCTCGCCGATCGCACCAGTATTTCTCTTGCCCTCAGTGTCGGAAACAATAACGAGGTATGGTTTCGTAGCTGTTTTGGACATATGACCTAACTTATTTCTGCGTCTATATAGGCTTCGTTGAAGCCGAGAAAGGTATGTTGATTGTGTTCGAATCTAGCTTCTACCTGATACGGTCCCTTTTCAGATTGCGCACAACCAGATCTGGTTGCTTGAGGCAATCGATGCCAGCACGGAGGCTACTCCGCATGCTCCACTGCCTCCGCACAATCAGCGTTACGATGAGATCGACGACGGAGCCCACTTTTACGTCAAAAATGTATCAACCTCGCAATATGTATTCTTCGCTGGCAACCCAAGTTCTTGGCTGCAACCAGGTGTAAGATTGAATCATGTCAGTTTCATCTTTGAAAAAAAATCTGCCGTCACCTCACTCATCGTGGTCAATAGCTTACCGTCACCTATACAGGCCCTCAAGGCGAGTTTACGATGCACAATAACGCTTATTACCTACGCATCTCGAACGACATGTTGATGATTGGCACTGCCACCTCTAACACTCAGTTTGTGTTGGAACGTGACGCAGACGCCCAAGGCAAAACTTGTTATTAGTGTGTTTTCTGAATTTCTAGTGCCAGAGAGACGGACCACTCATTTCTGAATATTGTAGCATCTGCGTGGCGAATGACCCGCACCGCGTACTCACTGGAGACACCAAAGCAAACATTAATGGAAATCCTAGTGTAAGCTATAAAGTCCGCGACTGTCTTCATTGATTTAATTCTTCTGGTTTACAGTATATTATCGGCAGGAAGCAGAGGGGAGACGCCAAACAACAGTGGATCTTTGAAAAACAATGATCATCCACATTAATTTTCAGGACATACTGTTCTTCGCTAGTGACTTCCGAAGGTCTTCCCGTTGAAGTGGTGGAAAGTATTGTGGACAGTTTTGTACTCAAGATGTGCCAGAACTCTGTGGCAGAATATAGTATCATTGACTCACAAGCATTTATTCTGCCAACAAGTCAACAAATAGGGACACGATCCGTGATTTGCCGCGGCTGATAGAGCAATGGATGGTGCGGAGAGCGGACTACCCGCGCTGGGGCTTAGAACTTTCGGTGTAGATTTGTTCAGGTGTAGCGAGCTATGCATGAGTGATGATGTTGGCGGCCGGCGGGCCATGGGCTATGAGATTATCACGTTCAGTCTCGAGAAGATATATCATATTCAAAATGCAGCGTATACTCAAGGAAATCATACCCATCACGCTCCATCCAAGGTTCAACAACCATTATAAAAAACATCCTACCAGGTGGTCAAACGATCAGTTCGTGCGTTGCGGGGCTTGCGCCACATAAGATCTAGACGGGCACTGAGACACGGCGCACGACGGAGAAAGGTGTTTACTAGCCGGCTTCGGATTTCTCACAAATCAGAGATTGACATGGCCACATCGTTCAAGACGGAGAAGCATACTTGGAGGTAGAAGCTGAGGGCTAGCTGCATCCCCAAGAAGACGTTGGCGAAGACGGTCATAAACTCGCAATATATCCCATCCTGCAAGGCGTTGATTAATAACAACGAGACAAAAGAAAGAGGAGGGAACAAAGCATACCAGCACGAAGATAACCTTCTTCAGATTGTCGAAGAAGGGTGATGACCAGGCGGCCCATTTCAATTGCGATAGGGATGGACACTGACTCGGATCAGGAAAACGCCACGTTCGTCTTTCGCGTCTTTAAGGCACTCGAAGACTCCGGAAACGCGTCGACATTGACCGAAAATGCGGGAATCACGGGCAGATGAATGATGGGAAAGGACTTGATCACACACGTAGGGCGGTGATCAATGGAAGCAACAATTGGTGGTCCTCCTACAAGCATCTTTGCTAGTATATCGGTTAGTACACGCGCTTGTCATTTCCGATCTGAAAGTTCTGCGCCGTCGGCCGCGCGAAAGCTGGTTCGACTCCCAGGCAGCGAGTCATTTTTGAACAGTCGAACATTTGACTGCACGATATGATGACATATACCTTCCCATAGCATCCACCAAAATTGTAGCCTCGCATTCAACGTTCAACTCCCAGCGCCTTATTTCCACACCTCCAAGCTCCCTTCATCCACTTCCGCTTTCCCAGCCGGCCCGGCACGCATACACCTCCGCGGTGTCGCGGCCGCCCTCGGCGTGATGGTCGCGGGGTGCTATTCGCCTGCGAACGCGAGTTAGCAAGATACGGCAAGCGGATAACGGAGAAGCATCCATATCTTCATCTGCTCGAGCCTGCGGGATTCCAGGGAGGTATGTTGCATGGAGGCTGCGGGAGCACCAGGGTTATTAAGAGTATAGATCACAAACGAGGGAGATACGCACCGGATGACGTCCTTGTTGATCACAGAAGTCTGGGCCCGTGCTCACCCAGCCTCAAAGGATGCCCGAGCCCCCGAGAGGTACACCAACAGTGCGTTGAAACATACATAAGTATATCGTGTGCTCCGGGTCACCCCACGAGAGCCGTGGGCGCGTACGGGAGACGGACGGGTCCTGCAACGGCGTCTGTCATAGGAAATTCACGATGTTCATCTAGTGCTGCAATGGGAAGAGCGCATTTTTGCGGAAGGCCGAGGTATAGTGCGCGAGGAGGGACTGGCAGAAGGTCGGGAGGTAGAACATGTAGTTCCAGCGTACCGTTCGACGATGGCGCGGCTCTCGGTTGACATGGTGGTGGAGGTGACTTGGGCGGACGTATAAAGTATTCGTTGGTGATTGAGTATTTTGTAGATGAGGCCCTTGGCAGTTAAGTGTAGCGATTGGACCACATGAACGTTGTTAATTTTTTTTTTGCACCCTGTCCGCGAACCTCTGAGGCAGACGTGAGTTCTAGTATAAACTACGAAAACGTATTGGAACTGCTTACTGCAGAATTCGATGGGTGGCTGGCCTATGCTGCCTTCTGGATCTTGAGCCGTATCCTCCCGTCTGCGCGAGGAATTGCACGAACTAATTTGGTTCAAGGACGCGCCAGTAGCGTGAAAGCTGTTTACTACGACCAGCCGGCCGACGTGAGGGCTGAAACTGATGTTAGGTATTGAACTTCACGGCAATGAATGGCTTAACAGGAATTTACCAGCATCATATATTTGGGAGTAGTAACGTAGTATTACTGGCGACTTTCGGTGGTTGGACTGCGTCACTGAGCAGGGCTAGGACGTCGAAAATTGTCTGGCCATCGCTGCGGTCGTTGAGGAAGAGACTCAGAAAGCTGTAGGCGTTTATTTATGTAAGCGTCTCTAATTATAAGCGCTCGCACCAAGCTCTCACCAGTGACTTTGTTCGTCGAACGCTCAAAGCGCTCAATTGTTCTGCTTCAAGTTGGCTTCAAGTCTTTTGACTGGCCAACCGAGCTGGGGACTACAGACTGATGCGGACGTTAGCTTGAGGTTCAAGGTTGACCATCATGGAGCGGAGAGCAGGAGGTATGTCCTAGATTTCACAATGGGTACTCTTGATTACTTCACTGAGATTTCCTGATGATACAGTATCAACATAAATTATCGAGATATAAATGGATTTAACTACGATTTGCTTCGGGATCGACGATGAGAATGACTAGGGAAGGAAGCGAGAGGAACTGGCTGCGGCGAGTGGAAGGTAAGCGGTAATGTCGATTGAAATTTAACACAACCTAATGCATATCTGGATTCTAGGCAAACTCAACTTCCTAATTTTTATTAAAGCACATCCGGCCGTCTCTGCGAGAGACCGAACAAATTGGTAAAGAGCAGGTGTGTGCTAGTTTTGACGAAGTACTCTTGATCACCTCGCTAACGATTTCCCGACACAGTATCACACAGATACGCTCTAGGAATGGATTCAATAATAATGGAGAGTTGGATTTGGAATTGACGAGCAGAATGCCTAGGGAAGACTGTACGTCATATGCATGGCTTTGTCGTTCAGAGGGCCCGTCGTTAACCTTGGTAATGACACAGAATTCATCACGGCGAGGTCATGAGTATAACGCTCGATTGCTATATCTTTGTCATCGAACGGTCGCATCTGAGCTGGAGAAGAAATATATTTCGGTCACCACTCGAGCTTTGGTCACCCCACTGTACTCATCAAACAGTTTGTGAGCGACGAAACCGGCGCAGGCCGAGATACAGCTGGAGCAGGACCGCCAGCCAATTCTCACTTCTTGGCGGATACATCGCCTGGCGCGAAAGTGGAAAGAAAGAGGGATCGGCAAACGAGGAGCCGCGGCGAGGGAGAAAGGTAAGCTTTATGGTCATTCTGATTAAAATCCAACCCAATTCATCGGATTGCACAGTGGACACGCTTTATCGATGGATTCGACTAATATCTAGGAGATGTGGATGGAAAGTTGGATTGGAAAGAACAAGGTACGATATGGCTTTATCATTTAATGCTTTCGTCGTTAATTCTCTTGATTACGCAGCATTTATCACGCCTAGGCCTTCTAGGTCCTCGATTTGCCATCGGTATCCCATCCCAGCTGGGGAAGAACTGATCTCGAATCGTCAAAACAGGACTCAAAACCGGAGAAACCGCAGACCATCAAGTAGGGCCATCCTCCCTTCCTGGGGGATACATCGATTGCGAAATAAAAGAAGACGGAGCCTCATACACGAGGAACTGGCAGCGGCGAAAGCTTTGTGGTAATTCCGATTGAAATTCAACACACCCCAATGCATATCTGAATTCTAGGCGAACAGATCTTCCCATTGTTTATTCAAGTGCATCCGGCCATCTATACGAGAGACTGTCCATACCGAACAGAGCAGAAGGTATGTGCTACGATGGACTCTTGATTGCTTCGCTAACGATTTCCTGACATAGTATCAACTCAATACATCGAGATACACGGAGGCTTTAGGAATAGATTTAACCGAGGTTTACGGAGAGTTAGATTTGGAATTGACGAGGAGAATACCTATAGAAGACTATACGTCATATGCATGGCTTCGTCATTCAGAGGGCCCGTCGTTAAAACTGTTAATAACGCAGAATTTATCACGGCGAGGTCATGTAACGCTCGACTGTTTTATAGTTGTCATCAAACGTCGCATCCGAGCTTGGGGAGAACAGATTTCAGTCACCACTCGAGCTTTAACCACCCGCTGCGGTTGTCAAACATCGTGAGCGACGAAACTGGCGCACGACCATCAAACAGGCCCGAGATGCAGCGCCGCCAGCTGATCTCACTTCTTGACTCATACATCGACTGCCGCGAAGCGGGAAGAAGAAGAATTGGCAATCGAGGAGCTGCGGCGAGGGAAAGGTAAGTTTTATGGTCATTCTGATTGAAATTCGGCACATCCTAATATACATCTGAATTCTAGGCGAACTATCTTCCCAATGCTCGCTCACGCACATCCCGCCGTCTCTGCGAGAGGCTGAACAAACTCTGGAATAAGGCTTTCACCGCTGACCGATGTCTTCCTCCATCCCTCCCATTCTCTTCTTCGACGTCAACTGGGTAGTCCTTGTCCTATTCACACCCGGCGCGAAGGAGATGGTGATTGGGTAGGGTTAGGGTTGGGATACTGGTTGGACAGCACCAGGGGGACTCGAGCGCCTGTTTTGAGAGATGCCTAGGCACGAAGTACCGAGTACCCGACGACGGGTGCAGCTCCTCCTGCGCCCCTCGTTGACGCCATAGTGACGATCGCTGTTCCTCCTCTCACATAGTTGCGCTCTCCCGCCCACTTCTATGCCCGTTCGGAGCACTCGATCGTCAGTGCGATGCGTAAACTCCCCACTATGGCGGCGTAGCTACTACTGGCACCTGCCCCCATTACCAATCGAACACATCTCGATCCTGAACATCCACATTAATACTGGCACCGGCACCGGCACCGGCACCCGCGCCATGACCATGACTATTGCGCAGATATAGCTGGTTGCGACAGCTGGCGGAGGCTGAGACGCTGCACCTCCCCGTTTTGCGGGGTCCAAGGCTCTCGAAGCGGCGGGTGGGGGTATCGGGATGGATAGGGCCGATGTTGCTCTTCGGGAGTTGAGGGAGAAGGCTGGAGACGGGGAAGTGGGTGGTGTAAAGGGAGAGGGGATGAGGGAGAGGGGGTGCTACTCGAGCACCCGCAACCGCGTAGCTTCGCTGAAACCGCTGCGAATGCTGGCGACGAACTCTCAACTACGAGAGCAGGGGTGTTACTTCGTCTGCGTGTCCCCAGCCCCCACTACAACTCCTTATGCTATGCGGGCACCCCTGAGCACCGCTAGCGGTAGCCGCACCTCTCCCGGGCGTGAACACATCTATGCCAGTATCTTTCCTTTTCCAAGCTACAGCGCAGTTTGTCGCTCTCAATGCTTAATCTGCAACTCTCCCTTACTCCATACCCGGCCCCAGCGCTTCGACATAAGGCTGGCCAATCCGCCCCTCTTAAAATTGGCATTAAGTTCAACTTGATGCGTGCGGAGGCGTGCGAGCGTTGAGTTTTCCTACAGTGTTCAAGCTGTGTGCCTGGTCTGATAGTGGATAAGGACAACATTACTAAATCATAGTTACAACACGAAGTGTCACGCCACGTGATTGTTACGACCGCATTTTTTTAGTACGGTTCCGAACAGTGTTGCACCTAACCCGGTTATAACCCAGTCAGGTCATTTGACGTGAATCTCACAATGAAATGACTGGAACTGACCCCGGGTCAGTGGGGTCATTTCCCAAAAAAAGCGCAGAAAATGTATTTGTGTCGTCTAATCGTTGTTAGCCTTCACAGGTGGCTTTCTAGATCTGAAATGGCCGGGATCCCTCAGGCAAGTCCAAAAGTCGGTCACTCAGCATATCTGAGTTTATTCATGATTTTACAGTGATTACATATTGACATGGGGGGCACAAACTCCATGCTCGGATTGTTTATCTTTCTAGACACCTTGAAACCTACACCTGCCTCTCCTCGAAGCCCTGGCTGCCATCTAGCTATGTAAAGTAAAATTTAGACTTGCACCTAATTTGTAATGGCGCGTAGGACGTACCGTTCGAAGTACTCGCTCGGGATGAACACAAATGATCTTCGAAGCCAGGCTTAGCTGCGGTGAGGTGCTGGTACGCGCCCGTATCACTCGGTGATGAGCTCGGAGTGCCCAACGCCGTTCCGCAGGACCGTGAACAGCGGCTCGGTGTGCCGCTGGCGGTAGAGATGATGTGGTGTGGTGATTACGGGAACAGTGGGTCGTAAACTTTCTCGAGTGTGGAGCTCACCTCACGGCATACTTCCAGAATCCGGGTGCAGGAAAGGTCGACAGGTGCACTTTCAGGGTATCGGGTCGTCTGGCTTGGATAACAGTCCTCTGGTCCTGTGATTGGGTAACATGAATGGTAACACGGATATAGGCACAGTAAAGCACTTCGCAGGGGATGACTTACATACCGATATGTACCACCGCACTGGCCCTCAATCCATTCACGTCGCCGAAAACCCCCGCCGTCACTATGCGTGAACATCTGAGTCCCAAAGGAAAAGTCAAAACGGTTGGGCGAGTCGAGTTAGCGTAGAGAGCTTAGAATATATTGAGCTAGATAGCGTAGCCTCCCCAGTATCCTACCTCGTAGCTGAGTGGGGATAATAGACATGGAGGTCGAGAAGGGTGTCGTTGGTTGAAATTTGATCACCGGGAGGCGGTCCGGGCCTCGCCGACTGACCCTACTGACCCCCCAAAATCCTGACATTCAATTGACTGTCTCAAAAAACCCACTGACCCGGTCAATTCCAAAGGCCATTTGACCGGTCAGGTGCAACACTGGTTCCGAAGCTGCCTTGACATCTATCTCGCCTACTTCTCTGTTCATTAAGACTCTTGGGTTTCGGCCTATCTTCAATTTCAGCCATAATCGAATTGTCTTTAATCCAAAATGAACTGGTATCGTGGACCGGCAGGCGAAAATCTTCTCAATCAAAAGCAGCTTCGAACTGAGCGAGGTTGCCGCCAACATTGCTACCGGTACCAGATACTTTGGAGACGTACCGGTTAAACACAGAATTGCTAGCCCTGCCTGTGAGTCCTAGATTTGTTATTGGTGCACTTCTTCGAAAGTGTTCTGACTGCCACATTGCGGCCTTTCTCCAGGATTACGGCTTCTATTCTCGACAGTTCTCTCCTTTTTTGGAGCCGGTTCCCGGGTGTCAGGCAGATCGTTCAACAAAAGGCCTGTTCCTGACGTCCTTTTTTTGTCGCGATGAAGTCTGTCCGGTCTTTCGAAATGCTGATGTAATTGCGCGTCGCCTATCCACATGTCCATCCGGTTCTTGTTGGTTGTCGACTTCTTATCTCGTTTCCTTAGATCACCGATTCATCTGTCAAGCATGTCAAGCCTGGTGCTTTCTGACTTTCGGACCTCCACGAACGATCAGGTTCTTGACAGGTGCAGATATATCCACACTCGGGAAATCCAATATACCGACAATGTATAGCGATTTCATCCATGATGTCATTACTTTCCTCGACGCCTTTAAAAGGCCGTGCTTTGAAAGGGTCCTCGTTCACTCACAATGGCACCCTCTCCTGTCTTTCCTGTAAAAGACGTACTCTATCGCACCCAAAGCGTCGACTTTGCTTCTGACCTCAGACTCACCGACATCGACGATGAGGCGGTGGCCATGCACCCGATCAGGGAAGCTCTCAAGCAACAAGGAAGCTCTCATCATCTACAACCCTCATTGACTAATGGTTTTTCGGCATTTTCAGTGGACGTTTGTCGGCACAAGCGATGGCAGTTTCAAGATCATGAATGCGGCCCGCAATCCCTTCGTAATCTAAACGCCTGCAACAGGAATCTCACGGGAATTCTGGCGGAGCCGTTCCAAGACGACTGCCATTCCCACTTCTCCTTCTGAAACGATCAACGACAGAACAGGCACAAGCCAAGGTGTAGAGTGCAAGAGAAAACATATCAGGTGTAGGGGACATCTGCGCGATGCCGGACGACAATTCACTTCCATTGGACCTGTCATGACATAGAGCACAGATGGATCCTGGTATGTAGCTTCTGGCGAACGCGAGAAATAGAACCGATAACAACCAGCTGTCGTGGATGACATATCGAAGATTTAGGAAACACTGCCTTAGAGAACAGCAACCTACCGATGTGTCGTCTGACCCAAGGAACGAGACAGCTGGTGTGGAACAGGACCGTAGGTCCGATCTTCGTGGGGACGGATTGATACTAATAGATTGGGCGTAGAAACTAAGGCCAATTCGTTGGATGCGCGTCGAGGAATGCTCTTGATTGGTCCCAAAATTGTATGGGTATCGCCAAAAGGGCGTCTTCGTAAGGCACGCCGGGCCGGATCGATTAAGATACTTAAATCCTTCAACTGGTTTGTAACTTGCCGTCCTTAATGACTCTTTGATGCACAAATCCTGTCGATCGCTGGTCAAAGCAGCTATTTCATTGTTATTTTGCATCGAAGCGCCGATGCCTTTGATCGTAGGTGTTGCTGAAGTGGGCATGCACTGCCGGGAAGGGGAGGATAACAGATATAGTCCGGGTGCTAGGGTTCTCGACTTCTGATCTTATTCCCTGGGGCGAACGTCCCTTACATAGATCATCGATTGGAGGGTCAATGTCATCTGACAAGCATGTTAATCCCAGTGCGTATTTTCGCTTTCTGACTTTCAACAAACGATCAAGTTCTCTGAACAGGCACAGATATATCCGCATTCGCCGACAACTCATGTAAGTATATCTCATCCACGATGACATTGCTTTCGTAGACACCTTCAAAAGGCCGTGCTTCGAAAGGCTCCTCGTTCACTCACAATGGCACCTTCTCCTGTCCTTCCTGTCAAAGATGTACTCTATCGCATCCAGAACGTCGACTTTGGTTCTTATCTCGAGCTCGCCAACATCGATGACGAGACGGTGGTCATGCGCCCGCTCAAGAACTCCCTCAAGCAACAGGAAAGTTCTCATCACCTACAACCCTCAACTGACTGATGGTTTTTCGGCATTTGCAGTGGACGTTTGTCGCTTCCAGCACAAGCAATGGCACCTTCAAGATCGTGAATGCGGCCACGCAATCCCTTCGTAATCCACGCGCCCTGAGCTTCGATATCACTTACGCACCCAACACCTTGAATTCCGCGCTGGCTGTGGCAGACAGGGACGACTCGAAGACATGGTGGGTCAACAATGGTGGTCATAAGAAGGAGAATATAATCATGTGCGTTTTATGTCGTTATCCGATGCTCTGCTCGAGTGTTCATCAGCCTGTAGTTTGACTTCCAAGGCGCAGAGATATTCCTTCTCGTTGACGACGGCGGCAAGGTAAGCATTCTTTCGCATTCTTTTCACGCAGAAGTGCTAAGAACGTCACTGCAGCCCAGCTTTCTCACCACAAAGACAATTGCCGACATTCACGTACGCCTCTTTCACTATCGTTTCGGGCATCACTTACCTTCGTTTGATGTTTGCAGAATATCCCTGACAACCGGAAGTGGAGAATCCTAGAGGTCACGCCGGCGGTGCCTAAGGATACTTACCGGATTCGTACGCTGAACGGGAACGCTCTCCACATGCAACCGAATGATGGTGTAGTATCTGTGAAGGTCCTGGAGAAAGGAGCACACCAGGAAGTAAGCAATATGTTGGTTAGCTATTTCTCGTAGCGTGCGTTGATTCACGTCTTCAGTGGGAGATCGAACCCCTCGGGAACGGAAGGTGCACTATCAAGGCCAGTGGGAACACGGGTTACCTCGGATGGGATGGGACGAAGAATGACTTCGCGAAGATTGCCAAGAGTACCTCACCGCAAGTGTGGACTATCGCCCACATCGGCGAGTATACCTACTCGTAAGTCGTTGGATTTACCCATCTCTACTACCTAGTCACCCTCGCATCAGGATAAATATGACCTACCTTCTCGCTGATGGCACCAGTATCTCTCTTGCCCTCAGTGCCGGAAACAATAACGAAGTATGGGTTTGCAGCTGTTTTGGACATACTTACGACCTAACTTGTTTCTGCGCTTATACAGGCTTCGTTGAAGCCAAGAAAGGTATGCGATTATGTTCGAATCTAGCTTCTGCCTGATACGGTCCCATTTCAGATTGCGCATAACCAGATCTGGTTGCTTGAGGCAATCGATGCCAGCACAGAGCTTGGTCCACCTCATCCTGCTCCACCCCATCAGCGTTACAATGAGATCGACGGCGCCTTTTACATCAAGAATGTATCAACCTCGCAATACCTATACTTCACTGGAAACCCAAATTGGCGGCTGCAACCACATGAACTCAAACTGCATATTGTCAGTTTCATCTTTGAAAACAATCTGCTGTCACCTCACTCATCGTTGTCAACAGATTAACGTCACCTATACAGGCGGCCTTCAAGGCGAGTTCACGATAAGCAATGGTGGCATATTATACCTACATGTTTCGAACGACATGTTGACGGTTGGCACTGCCACCTCTAATACTCAATTTGTGTTGGAACGTGACACAGACGCCCAAGGGAAAACTTGTTATTAGTACGTTTTTGAATTTCCGGTGCTGCAGGACGGACCACTCATTTCTGAATATTGTAGCATCTGCGTGGCGAATGACCCGCACCGCGTACTCTCTGGAGATACCAAAACAGATGTTAATGGGAATATCGGTGTAAGCTATAAAGTCTGCGGCTGTCTCCATTGATTTAACCCTGCTGGTTTACAGTATATTATCAGCGGGAAGCACAGCGGGAACGCCAGACAACAGTGGATCTTTGAAAGATGAGCTTACCTTGATCGCGCACGTTATTTTTCGGGATGTACTGTTCTTCGCTAGTGGCTTCGTTTGTCTTCGTCTTCCCGTTGAAGCGCTGGAAATTTTTGTGGATGGTTTTGTACTCAATGACACTATATTCTGCTATAGATGCTTTGAGTTCTGGCACAGCTTGACTCACAAGTCTACAACGCAATCCTTTCCGATCGTTATTTCCCTCATTCCGTTCCGCTCTCAAATGTGGTGGTGCGGGCGGCGATGTTGATGTGCAGGGCAATGGGTCCTATCGATTTGCAGCTGAAGAAGCAACGAACAGTGTGGAGAGCGACCTGCGCTGAGTCTTGGAAAGAGAAGAGTTTTGGTGTAGATATATAGGTAGTGAGCTATGGATGTGTGATGATGCTGGTGGTCAGATAAAGAAACAGCATTCGAAAGCGTCCGCCAAGCAAAGTTAGTCAAATTTCTCGTATTGCATGTTCTGGGCCATGAGATTACCAGTCTCGAGAAGATATATCATATACAAAACTACCTGCAGTGTATACTCAAGGAAACAAGTACCCAAATTGCGCTTCATCCAAGGCTCAATAACCAAACATATAATAAACATGCTACCAAGCCATCTTGGCTACGAACGACTGGATAAATACAAAGTCCTCATCAGCACAACCCAATTCACAAACCAGCGTAGATATCCTCACTTTCGGATTGTCCTCACGATTAGCTTCCTTATCTCATCGACGGTCAAAATACCCAGAGCAAAAGTGAAGGGCAGGCCCCAGTACATTCCCGGTATGGGTCTGGTGAGGAACACACGCCGCGGACCAGGTCCGTACAAGTTTGTAACAACGATCAACGACGTGGCGATCATGCCCGCACGCACCGCTAGGTTGCGGCGCGGGCCCCAGAGAGGGTTGGGCGACGTACTATATGCATTGACCGGTTTGGACAAACTCCGTGCTGCTCGATGGTGTAGCCATGGTAACCACCCGTCCATTTGTCGAACACCAGGATGAGGTCGTGGAAGCAGAGAATCAGCCCGATGGACTGTGCCGTGCATCAGGAAAACTTGCAAGAGAGATCAAAAACTATATCGCGCAGAGATCTGGAAGAAGAAACGCCAGTTGGTCAGACGATCAGTCTGTGCGTTGCGGGGCTTGCGCAGCATGAGATCTAGACGGGCGCTGAGACAGACCACACGATGGAGAAGTAATTACTAACCGGCTTCGAATTTCTCATACATGAGAGAGATCGAGATCGCCACATCGTTCAGAATGGAGAAGTACACTTGGAGGTAGGAGCTGAAGGCCAGCTGCATCCCCAAGAAGACAGGAGTACGTCTCAGCCTGCGTAAGCTTTAATTACATACAGTGAGATTCAAAAAAGGAATAAAACATACCAGCGTCAAATACATAACCTTCTTCAGATCGTCGAAGACGAGGCGGCCCATTTCAATTGCGATAGGGATGGACGACAAGTCATTGTTCAATAACATAGAGGCTAAAGCGGGGTATTAGTTGAAATAAATTCTGGCAGAACAACAGGTATAGACACCTACCAGCTTCTTAGCAACATCACTACCGCTGCCCATCGTGACCCCAATGTCGGCCGCCTTGAGGGTGGGCGCATCATTCACACCATCGCCAGTCACGGCCACCGTAATGTCGCCACAGGCCTTGACCTGCTGCACGATACGCAGCTTCTGCTCCGGCGAGGTGCGTGCAAATACATTCTCCGTGTACGTCCCTACAACGACGTCCCAATCGGCCGGGAGCAGCGTCTGAGCCGACAGCTGTGCGCGGGTTGCATTATCGAGGCGGATGATCCCGCCGTCCGAGTTCATCACGGTTGTGCAGTCCGGGAAGAGCACATCGGGGCGCCTTTGATAAGCATCCGCGGCTGAGCGGTGTCGCTGGCGGACGACGCTGAGCATCTACTTGTTCTTCGAGTTGAAGGGGATCTCCAGGAGCTGCTCGTGGGACGCAAGCAGCGTTGCAGAGTCGAAGCCGAGGGCGGGGTTGAAGAGCGACTCGGCGAAACGAAGGATGGCAGTGTCGGTAGCATCACCCTTGACGGCGCGCTCTCCAATGGGGAGTGATACGTCCTGGGCGTTAAATCTGGCACCGTTGCACAGACGCGCTACTTTTCGGAGAGTCTTCAAGGCGGCCGGAAGGCTTTCGGACGTTTTGAAGTTATCGAGAGTGTCTTCATCCTGGGATAACATCCCCTTGAGCTCCGCCACATGATATGTATGGTCGAGGAAGGCCACGTTTTGGAGAGACTGTTCAAATAAGAAAAAGATAAGCGGAAGCGCACGTGGTAGAATAGAATCACGCACGGTCTTTCCCTCGGTGAGGGTTGGGTGAGCGTGCCTGTCTTGTCGGAACATAGCACGGACATGGGCCATGGCCCCAGCTGAGGGTCTCGATCGTGGAGAGATTCTTGACGAGGACATTGCGCTTAGCCATGCGCTTGGCAATGATCGTCAGCGACAGGGCAACGCAGACGGGAAGACCCTGGAAAAACCCTGGAAAACGAAGTCTTCATCAAAGGGCGCGTGCAGTGTGCAGTTGGTAGCTAACACACCTGAGGAACAAATGCTGTCAAGCAACCAATCGAACCCATTGTGACCCACCCATCGACTGTGCTCGCGTTCCAACACCGTTTGCAGTGAAACATGTACGTACCATCAGTCACTGTTTATGAAGCCAGCAGACGCTGACAGATCTCACTGCCAGCTCAGGACTAGATGCAAAAGCTCCCTGCTGAGAGAGTTTACTGGTCTTGCTTCCGGGGCCATAGCCGTGGTCCCCAATATTACTTGCCCAAAACTTTTCTTGGAAGTGAAGGATGGCAGATGGAGTGTTTGGGATCGTGGCAAATCAGGGATAATGGTATTCGAGTGCTCTGGTGGCAAATCGACATCCTGCCGATGCCACCCAGGATACCCGACAACTTTTTTCCTCGATAAGTCCGTTCCTCACTATGTATTTTTTAAAACCATTTGTACTCACATCACTCGATCTTCCACAGCAATGATAGGCCAACGTCGAGATGGATACTTCAATTCTAATGGGTGTCGTGTGTCATAAATTTTCCGGGCCGGCGCAATCCGACTACAATCATAGCCATCTATCTAATCAGCGACTGAGATTATGACC
>JABCKH010000291.1:0-21836 GCA_018851285.1 Lyophyllum semitale | reverse complement strand
GCGCGGGTTGCACGTCGTCTGCTATGCCAGCAGCATTGTCCGCGGCTTCAAATTTTACCAGCAAGGTAAAGCAGTCTCGTTATTAACTTCTAATCTCTCCGATTGAGCCCATTACTGCACAGCCTGGTACAACGAGCCCAACTTTCCGCCTAACAAGCCCCAGCTCCCTGGCTTGGACCCTATCTTCGGACAGACCGGCGAGGAGGATCAGGATGTCCATCGCTACATGACCGGTACCAACCCCACGGTCGAGCAGCAAGTGATGATGTTCCCCAAGAAGTTCATTGACCCCAGGGGAGGAGAGTATTTCTTTGCGCCGTCCATCTCGACTTTGAAGGACCGTGTTGCGACTCCAGTGTTACGCTAGGCTACGACGTTGGGAACGAGAAAGAAGGTAACCTCTCTGTTTGTATTATGTGTGCGATCTATCCCGTCTCTAGCTATGTCTTCTTTGAACCATGTAACACTGAATCAACCACGTACTTGTGAAATGTATCACCATCTTTGGATTTCCATGACGGCCACGCATGAATTTGAAAGACGCTCGTCTATCTGCTGTTATTCAAGGTTCAGAGCGGGATGTGTGGTCGAACGCAACGGGACGATCACACCGAGTCTACCTTGTAGAATCATCTGCTCGCTCATTCGGTTATGTATCTGCTTACAGTAAAGTCTTCTTTTGTCAATCGCTTCAAATTGCATCCTTCTGAAGGCCATGTAATTTTAAAGACCATATTTCATTGATATAAGATTTCGTCCAAGGTCATCACAGGTCATCGCCGGAAGCAGAAATTTGCGACGGAGATGCCGAATTACGTGTTAGCTAGAATGGCGGTTGTGAAAACATCCAAAGAAGCAAGCTGACCCCAGGCCGTGAATCCCTGGGGCGGTCCATGCCAGTTCGAAGAGTAGGTGTTTCCATTGGCAGCGAGGTCCAGAAGAGCATTGTACTATGGGAACGTTCAATTAGCTTCATCTCGAAAGAGAGGCATGAGGTGGACCAACTTGGACATCAACGTAGCTGTGGATGAGGATTCGGAGATTCGTGTTCGATAGACTGCGGTCGAATGCCTCGCATAAACCCCGTATAAAGATTGCTAAAAATTGCCGATCAAGGACATGATTATGTATTTTCGGATTTCAAGATTGGAACGAACCTTTGAAGCCCACACCATCGTTGTCGCTAGTGGTGCTTGATCCTTCCGTGATGATACCGTCGGAACCTTGCCAGACTGTCGACTTTACAGCTGCGTTAACGAGATTGACCATTCTACCGGGGCACGGTCAGTGACGAAGATCGCCAAGAAAGAAACTGCCAGCATACAAGGTCCTCCACTGAGAGTCACCAGTGACGTCCGCTAAGATACTGAGGCCCTCGATGAATTTTCCGCTATTGTAAGTGAAAAGCCAATTGGCTGGAGATCTCGAGCAGTCGTGACCATTGACGGTGTCGAGGACGATGCCATTACTGTTCATATTGTGGGCTCTAATCCAGTTGGCGCTTTGAATGGCTGCGTTTGTGTATTTGGGATCCTTATAAATTTCGGCAAGGATGGCAGAAACACTAGCGATAAGTCAGTAGCCGCTTCTCAAAAGCCTAGCATGGGTACTTACGTGAAGTACAATCTATCATCACCAGCTAACAATGAGAATAGATAAATTGGTATCGGAGTCAGCATAGCTCACCCTGTGGTGATAGAATTGATCGACTGGTCATCGGCGGTTGGTCGCTGTAATATTGTGTTGTTCAAGAACCCCATCTCATTCAGGACATAGGTCACTTACCCAGAAAACGCCGCCCGCCATCGTAACTGTTCATGGATAAGATCACTGACGTCCCCATATCAGTTGAAGAGCGGAACATACCTCCGTCACACGTAGGTGATATAGTGAAGGACTTGCCTGGAATCGACCCAGCGTTGGCCTGGGCGGTAGTAAGAGCACTATTGACACCGTCTGTACCCGAATACATGGAACTTAAGGTGGAAAGAGTCTTACAAGGTCGTAACATGATTCCAAGTAGCGACAGCATTGGCAAGTAGCTGGGTGTCATAGTATGCCCTGTAAGCATAGAGAGCAGCTTGCGCCCACCATCTAAAGCGGAAACATGAGATGACATATCCTGTTAAGAGATCGTCCGCAAGCTTACAGTGCATCGTCATTATACTTTTTGAAAATCCCGTCAGTCAAGATAGGACGATATAGATAGTTCATACCCTAGAGGTCAGTAGTTAATATATATAAAGTTTCAGAAGCAATCCGCAAGGCTGCGTACCCGTATTGATCGTAGTTAGCGCGTAGGTTGAAGACGTTCTTCAAGTTGTTTACAACTAGAGCCTTGTTCGTCGTAGTGCCCGCTAAGCTGTCCTGGTTGGCCATGGCGGACCACACATTGCCTGATTGCCAGTACCCAATACCTAATGACGAAAATTCTCGTGAGTTGCTGACCCTTTGACCTTTTTAAGATGGGCACTCGCCGTTGAATTCGCCTGTGGCAGAGTTGAGCTGAGGAACGATAGCATTGATCGCGTTCTGCGAGATGGTGATGCGTTCCGCAAGTGGGCGAGTATTACTGAATTTCTACATTTAGACGATCAGAAATTTGAAACGAAGATCTTGGTGAAGACATACCCTCCAGCTCAGTGGCACACCAAGATCTTGGGCAGCTGCCAGACCAATGGCAAGCAACACTATGGGGGCAGCGAGCAGCATAATTTTTCAGATTGTCCTGTATCGCCTCCTTGATTATTTATACAGAAAGTTGACCATATGTAGTCCATGGAGACCTATGGAGACATGTGAGAGTACCGATCGAGCCGTCCTCCGCGTGTACTGAGCGAATGATCGCGCCATGTGGTGCTCCTCCAAGTGCTCAGTAGTATTCTGGCTCATTGCTACCGTCAGACCGTCGAGCATACGATGAGGACATTGAAGTGTAAGCGTTGATTGGGTTGCGAGTGGATAAATAACCTCAGACATAATGGAATGGAATCCATAGCTTCGGGAACAGATGCAACAATCCAGCAACCATGGGTGACGCGTCACCGTGTAAGCAGTCCATGGTATGATCATGGCGTTGTTGCTGAGCACTCGGAGCTATTGCGATGCAAACAGAGTCAAATATCGCCCACAACTTACAGACATCTGGCCATCCTCTTCAATCCTGACCCTGTCTTGACCAGTCGTTTCAATGTATGTCTACCGCTCTTCAAGATGACTGCATGAAGCATGTGCATAAATTGTACCGTAATAATTCCTCTCCTTCGATTATATAATTTCTTTTTGACACTTTGCCCAAGTGATTCCGATTCATGGAAAGCCGAACTCCTGCCAGTCATGGATGATGAGCTGGTATCTCAGTTAGAAGAACTTCTGATACGGAGCATTGCTAGACGGTCAGACCATGGCACTGATCTGTATCATGCTTCTGATCAACTGATTACATAGCTGTTATAGTTTCCCCTAAACGCGTCAGAATTATAGACTGTTATGGAGGGTGAATACGACGCAGCGCCTCATGTTACACTCACTGCATAGATAGCGGTTTCTGGAACACCGGTTCTCCTTGACTTAAAGACTCAACTGGGGGGAGTAACCAGACAGTGTCCTTAGCGCAAATAGTTTCGCGGGTGCAAATGTAAGTGCTGCATGGAGTCAATCAGCGAGTTGACCCAATCCCAGATTAACTACGTCTACAGTCTCTCAGACGCCGACAGAGATGCCCTTTTAGACGAGATGAACTGCGCCCGCATCGGCGGTGTCCACGCACATCGGCTCCGAGTCAGTCTCGTTTCTGCCGTCACAGGTGCTGCGGACCTCGGTGACGAGGCACGAGGCAGGGCAGAAGGGCAGCAACACCCGGAAGGTGCTGGATCTCGAAGCCAATGGGATCTGGAACTACCTCATTGATCAACTATGGTGCGGCTACCGTCTCCGACATGTACCATCGTCAGTGATGTCGCTGATCCCATGGTGAATGTGCCATGTTTTCAAGGTACATGTATCAAGCTCTTGATCGGTATGTTTTTGTGTGACCCACAGTCTCGGTCGAGTTCACAGAACTTACATAGGCTCACATAAGCACCTCACACGGAACGTCCACGCGTTGACGTTCTTGGTATGAGACTAGGAACTTACATGCACAACAGTCATCGCCCATTGAAGGCCTATGATTTTTTTGATCAAATGTTCCACAAGGCCCGCACCTGCATAGAATTTCTTTGAGTTCTTGGATTGTAATGTAGCCATCAGGTAGGTCCACATCGTAATTTGGTTTCAACTCATTTTCACCTGAGGCCGGTCAGTAGCGTCGAGTGTACAGCCCCTCTTGTTCAGCAGCTCATCGCCTGCGATCGACGCCATCGTCATCCATGATCAACAAGTATCCGCCGCTCCCCCTTCACGGTCAAATCATGTCCTCACAAACCGCCTTCATGACGGCACTCGCATACAGAAGATCAATAACTACCAAAGTCGCGAAGCACGTGAAGACGGTATATATGTAGGCTGAATAACCTCCAGTTCCCGAACCCATCCCGTCTCGTCGTCGATGAGGCAGATAAGCCATGGGATGTTGGACCTTCTTTGGACCTTCTAGCCGGGCGATATTCACGCTGGAAATCGAACATGAACTGCGGGACTAGAAGGTGATCCGGAATACTTCAGAGATCGAGTAGACTTCCAATAGAATGAGAAGTGTGAATCGGTAGGCTGGTTGAAAGGCAACTTCGTAAATTCCGAGATGTGCCAATTGAACGAGATAAGATCACATGTAGATAAGATCATACTGTCTTCCCTCTCTTCATCGAACGCTGTGCTTTCGGCTGGTCATGTCCAAACGAGGCCCTTTCATCGTGATCGAAGGGCTCGACAGGTCCGGAAAGTCGACACAGACCGCCCTCCTGCTCGCCCGCCTCGAAGCAGCACACATCCCAGCCCAGCTGCTCAAGTTCCCGGGTAACTCCCCGCTCGCCCCTCAA
Organism: Lyophyllum semitale; assembly: GCA_018851285.1. Taxonomy (NCBI): domain Eukaryota; kingdom Fungi; phylum Basidiomycota; class Agaricomycetes; order Agaricales; family Lyophyllaceae; genus Lyophyllum; species Lyophyllum semitale. The sequence continues at coordinate 16,857 of JABCKH010000291.1, read as the reverse complement.
TCGCGCTCCCAGAAGATCTAACACCGGGCCCTGCACAGACCGGACGACCGCAATCGGGCAGATGATCAACTCGTATCTCAAGTCTGAGTCCGATCTCGACGACCGTGCCATCCATCTCCTCTTCTCCGCGAACCGGTGGGAACTTGCGTACGCCCCGAGCACCACAGCAAGGGTCGAGCGGTGTTAACTCTAATCCTAATCATGCCAGATCGACAATTGAGCGCCTGCTTGACGCTGGGACGGCAGTCGTGTGCGATCGGTATGCGTTCTCCGGGGTCGCGTTCTCCGCGTCGAAGGGCCTGCCGTACGAGTGGTGCCGGTCTCCAGAGATATCCCTGCCCGCGCCCGACCTCATACTGTTCCTCGATATAACACCGGAGGCGGCGAAGAAGCGCGGCGGGTACGGCGAGGAGCGATACGAGAAGGAGGAGATGCAGCGCAAGGTCGGGGAGATTTTCCGCCGGATCGGGCAGGAGATTGCTGCTAACGGCGGGAATTGGGTAGGGGTTGATGCAGGGAGAGAGAAGGATCTGGTCGCGGAGGAGGTGTGGGGTCTCGTGGAATCCTTGGTGCGGGGAGTGGAAAGCCCTCTTCGCCGACTTTGGACAGACAAGCTACTCGCATGATGCATGGCCGCACTGTTTGTAAAAATTTGAGGGCGATGGAGTTATATACCTGTGCTTATTCCATCTGTGCGATTGCAAATCAAAGGCTGTATATCCTCTGAGGATGCGAATGTAATGTGTGTACTATGTGTTTTACTGTTTAAAATACAAAGAGAGGGAGGGAGTTGAAGGGAAAGAAAAGATCGTGGTGTTGCATAAATAACAGCCCCTATGGACTAGACCGAAACTAACACGCCTCGCAGTAATAAAACCAAAATGAGAGGCTGGATATAGGTAAAGACAGACCTGAAAAGACAAGCCGCCACACGTCAAATGCTCGACGAAAACCGCGAAACGATGACAGCGATGGCGATCAAGGCTCCCCATCGCCATTTCTCCCACAGTATGCGGCCCCAGGTGGCTGCTAGGCTTGCCGCAGGCTTGCGATTCTCATCGGCCTTGCCAGTTCCGGCCCCCGCCAGCGTTCCTGGAGTTGTAACGAGATTCAGAGGCGCCGTCGGGGGTATGATCGCGAGGCTTGATGATGTCGATGTAGTGAGTGGAGGTGGCGAGGTCCTTCGCGGGGTAGAGGTCATTGGGGAAGAAGTCGGAGGGGTTTCAAATTTCCCTCGTTCCCTCTGCCCCATATTAGGTAGGTCGCGGGGGTATTGTGTACAGTACTGTTGTGGGAACAAGCATCAGCACCCAAATCAGCCAACATGTCCAATCCCGATCGGCTATCCGGTCCAGTCGACTCACATCAGGGAAGCATTCTTTAAATCGTTGCTGCGTAAGATTCCAGCCGTGACTCCGGGCAGCGAAAGTGCGCTTATGTGTGTCGGAGGACGTGACCGATCCGGTGGTCATCTCATCGGACAGCATGAAGGAAAGAAGGCCAGTCAAGCTATGAAGCGATGTTAGCCCACGTTGTCAGAAAAGGCATCGCCATCTATCGATCTGTTTACCGGTCGACAGATAGCGGTATGCGCGCTTATGCGTAGAAGGACACTCACATGGTCGCCACACTCCAAGCGGGATTCCACTGTATCCTGTCGCATCAGCAATAGTACACGTTTATCGAAACGATCCTACACGCACCGTCCCCGGGTGAAAATCAGACATCGAAAAGCAAATTTTCCTGTCAGGCTGGAACCGCCCGGATGGTGTGAACATCTAAATTTGCTGACACATGAGATTGAGCCTCAGTTCACGAACAATCACAAACGCACTTTTATGCCTGGAGGCTTGAAAGGATACTCCGATGGGAACAGGAGGACGCCATGGTACTCGCCGCCAGAGAAGGGAGAGTCTGGTGGACCGCGCTACGCAGATGTGTGAGATGGTAATAGAAGAGGCATGAGAGGTCTCGTACGATGAGGAAGTTCCCTAATAGAATATTCTGTCAGTACATTCCAAGCTGGGAAGCGTAGAGCGGGCGTACAGGTCAAGATATTCTTCTCGTCTGGCACAGCCCAAACGAATGGGGGCGGCTCCTTCTGCATAGTGACATATTCTTTCGTGAGCTGCATTTGCGTGATGAGATATATTTTCATGAGCCAGAGATAAGGAAACATACTCGTTTCTGGGCGGCTTTGCTGGCCATGATAGAGCGAGTTGACGGTGGTGGAGGGCGGAAGTTTGAAGGGTCCAAACAACCCAAACAAGAAGCGACAAACGGCGATGAGTACGTAATCAGTGGCATTTCCGCATCCAGATTAGGCTCAAGGTGGCAACGGTTACCTGTGCCAGAACCAGGCTGACGGCCTCCGATTATTATATGTGCACCAGTCATCACAGTCCTATGAGTGCTTTTCACTCTTTCAGTTGGTCCGGAATACAGCCAGCCCCTTTGACAGATACTTGCACAAAGGGTCGATGTCAAGTTCACCATTGTTAAGTTAACTCTGACAGACTTTGACAGCTTTCAAAGCAGTCAAGCTAGTCAAATGTGGTAGTTTTACCGCCCTACCTTACCGCTAGCGCCTTCAGTGATACCTCGGTCATCTTTTTATCTAGCTTCAGTTGCAAGAAGCTATTTGACGGCGGTGATGATCCTGATCGTACCAATGTTATACGTAGGATATGATATCAATCCAGGGAATTTGGGAAGAATGGAGATCTAGTAGCGTCCTAGGAGAATCTGCTACAACAGGCACCAAACCAGACAGGCAGGGCCAGCCGTACCACCCCTCGTGGCCGAACCTGCTACGACGCACTACACACGTCATGCCAAGGTTCATGGTGTAAAAGCATCACATTGTGGCGGCACACACATGAACAGGTTTGAGCATCGTGATGGGCACAGCTGAGTCGCCCTTGCAAAACTTGTAATTGCCGAAGTACAATCGTCCTTGGGGATTCATAGAAGAATCACAGAAACATTGAATGACCTTACTGCATTGTCTCAATGGGTTACAATCGTGATGATGCCAAATACCTGGTCTAGCGGATGGTAGTGTATACACGATACCTGTAGTCAAATCAGAGCGGGAACAGAGGTGGACACCGCGCTGAGATAATTGTGATGGCACTTCAAAAGCCTATATATAAATGATCAATGAAGAGCGAAGACACAACGACGACCCATACAATGACATGCTTTGTTACCGTCTTCGTCCACCACCACCGCCACCCCTAGCCTTCGCGAGCCTCTTCCTTTCCCGCTCTTCCTCCTTCGCCTGTGCGCCCCGCTGCCTGGGATCGATGACCTCATAGTCTCTTTCTGCCTTCCGGGTCTCCTCGCCATCGTCCTTGGGGAAACGCAGCGCGTGACTCATGAACCCACGATCATCGTCAACCTCCATCCCTATATCCTCTTCCCCCACTTTCCTATCCTCGTCAGCATCCCCAACGCGCTCATCAGCGTCACCCTCATCGCCACCCATCATCGCGCTGCTTTTTAGCTTCCCACGGAAACTGGTCAGCGCCGCGAGCACATCGCCCTCGTCCTTGCGCTTCCCCTTTTTATGCAGCCCCCGGCCCTTCGAGTACTTGTCTAGCTCCTCCTGCAGGTAGGACTTCTTAGATTTCTTCCTCGTCGGCTCGTTGTCGCTGTTGTCGCCCTCCCGGCGTTTCGTGAGTCGCCGGATATCCGCCTCCATCTTTTCGATCTCGGCGTTTCGGGAGGTTCTATAGGGAAGTAGTCAGGAAGAGATTCGAAAGCGGAGGCGGGGGATGCACTCACTGGCTCGCAGCCTGCTCTTCTGCGTGCCGCTGTCGAATCTTCGTGATATCCGACTCATCTTTCTTCTTTGATGGTTTTTCGACCTGGAAAGGGAGTAAGCATAAATTCACTATTAGGCGGCGGTTTCGTACATGAATTTCTGCTTTTGCAGCGGGGGGTTCTGCCGATGGTCGAGTACGTGGTGGTGGTTGCGCCACGAAGTCCGGCAGTACTGTTACGGGTCCCGCATCCTCCACTGGCGAGAAACGTGTAAAGCAGGCTGGTAAGGGCGACGAAACATGTACTTACAATCTGGTCGATAGATGGCCTTCTTCGTGAACGTTACAGGCTCATCATCTCCCGCGGCGTCTTCGTCGACACCAAAGCTAAGGAGCTTGACGTTTCTGATGGAGGGTTTAGTGGCGTCTATGTACTCTAAGCGAACACTGACTTCTTGGCCCCCTTCCGCTTTTCATGCTCCTCCCGCTCACGCTGCGCCTCCTCTCTGGCCCTGTGCTGGGCGCGTTTTTCGGCCGCCGTAATCCGAGGAACGATATCATCGAAAGGGTTGTCAACTATCCGAATACTTTTGATTTTCGGGGGACTAGGAGACTATGAGCATCCAAGAGAAACGGAGATCGAAGTACGCACTAAACGGGCCGCTGGTCTTTGTCGATTTCTTAAAGTGTTCATGAGATATTGTTGTTCCCGAGCTGGAGGAATGCCATACCCATTTCTCCTATTTTCATCACATCTGGGAGGATGTTATTAGTGTACGATACTGGAACTGCAGCTGAATAGACGCACTAAACACTGTATCCCCCATACATCGTCCGAACAATGTGTGCTTTCCGTGTAGTTCATCCGCCCTGTCTGAACAACCTCAGTTCTATTGCTTATAAGACTCTATGGGAGGAAATACCAAGCGTAATGAAAAACTGCGAGTCGTTCGAATTTTTGGTGCCATTATTTGCCATAGCCACCAGCCCACGATGCGCGAAACGTAACCGGGGGTGGATTTCATCCTCAAACGGTTCTATCTTGAAGTCAAGTCCATGTAGAGCCATACGAAAGAGCTACTCACCTCCGTAGAACGACTCTCCGCCCGCTCCAGTCCCAGTCTTATCACCCGTCTGAACTAAGAAGCCAGGCACGATCCTTCAGTCTCGTATGAGTTGCATATTTTCCAGAGCGCGGTTAATGATCTCGTACCGATGAAAGATAACACCATCATAGTACCCTGAGTAGAGCCCCGTCAATTGGGTAGGCAACAGCCATGAAAGGACTCACAGACCCTCCATCGCCAGTGCTAGGAAATTTCGGCATGTTTTTGGTGTTTCCTGCAAGAATGTTCGGTTTCTTGAGAGCTGAAAAGCAAAATTTGGTCATACCTTCGACCAAAGTTCTATATCGATCTCTCCTGCAGTGGTTTCGATTATAACACGGCCATTTATTGGGAGCGCCATTGTGGAAGGGAGGAGGATTGTTGTTATTGACTGTCGAATCCAAGCAAGTCAATACATAGCGGCCCGGGCTTGGGAATCCTTTCTCTTGAGTTGCTCTGGAGTCTCGAGTCGCGCTGCTACCTTAACGGTTACTTATGTTGTCATCGCATCGCGCACTTAGTGTTCCCGAAATTCTTCACCGCATATTCTCTGAATTTGGCCCTCGTCCATCCTGTGATGATGCACTGCACTTCACCACTCAGACGTTGGTTCCAGCAGGTTGGGAGGGCGACGTCATTTACCCTTCTGGAGGACAAGATGCACTTGCGAAAACTGCAAGGTGTTGCAAGATTTTTTCTATGAGATTTTGTGGCATGTCCAGACATCAATCGTCCCTTTACTATCCATTCTATCTGTGTTCAAGAAGAGATCTACAGGCACCAGTTATGTCGGTCCAGTCAGTCCTGTTCCAGATCGGAACGATGACTGACATGATAAACCATCAACATGTTATATACACCTGAGGCAAAGTAGGTAGGAGAATTGCTCATAGCTAATCAAATAACAATTTATTTATGTGGGGGTGGGCAATCCCCGCTTAGCGTAACATCAGTCACAAGGGCGTTACACGTGACATGTGATGCATCACCATGAGACAGTGGAGTCGCGTTGGGCACAACGTCGCGATGTTGCTTCTGCTGCTTAAAATACCATATTTCATAGTGTATCTGTGGCCTGAAACAATCCACTTAGCTTAGGATAGTATGGAAGGTGGTGAACTGGTGAAATCCCTGCCAAATGCTGCTAAATGCCCTGTTTCTTGAGAGTGAGACTTGTGCAGAGTAGAACTCTGTCAATTCTCCACAGATTGACTTGATCCAAGATGTAACTCTCCATTATTTTTTATTCCTTACAACATCTGAGTGACTGGGCTTTTATCTGATGACATCTCTGTCCTATACATGTGGTAAATTGCGCTAATTTGACCTGTAAGGGGAACTAGTCACAACCGATTTTCTTGATCCAAAGCATAACCCCCCCTTTTTCTGTCCACTCTACAAGAATCTGCAAGCAGAATTTTTATCTGATGCCATCTTCCCTTCCAAAATTGCAAAATTAGTTGCCTAATTTCATGCTTTGGATCAAAAAGATTGGTTAAGAATTGACAGAGGAGTTTTCCTCCCAAGTTCTAAGATTGACAGCTTCAGGGTATTTCAGGAGATACATATATAAAAGTTTTGACTAGCTCATGTTGTAGAGCTCAAAAGACTGTTCAACCTTGCTTCTGGGATCATGAAAAACGGTTGGCTTTCAAGTGAGTTAATCAGTTATGCTCTACGCAAGTTTGCATTCCGCCACAATGCAGTGACGTCACAGGGAACCCCGGTTCGCACTGTATCAGGATCTGTGACATTTTCCGTCACAGGACGTGACATAACGCGATTTCGGGGGTCATAGGGATTGCCCACCCCCAATTTATGTATGTGCTTGTGAAATACCTTAATCTTTGACTATTTCACAGGCGCATACAAAATTAATTGGTATTTAACTAGCTATGAGAAATTCCCCTACTGTCACCTGCCTCAGGTGATAAACGTTGAGCCCCTATCAGCGGGAGGAATTTTTGCGGAGGAAAGCTTTTTCCGTGAATGAACACGGAACACCGACATATACTTTTCGGACCGAATTGCTCTTGCGAACGCTGCACGATGTTGCAAAGCTTTTTCCGAGATAACTCAGAACTGTGATGTGAGGTACGAACGGATCACGGTTATCGTAGGATAAGATAAGAAGTAGATTGAGAGAAAGAACACGTCGCTCGGCGGCTGCACTTTGACGCGCCGCCCACGTAATCAGTCACGTGCCTATGTTTACTCGGAACATCCGATCTCTCCTCAGCTCTGGCTGAGCGCACAAGTCACCGTGCATCGTAGGGCTCCAGGACATGGATCATAGGTGCCTTGTTTTTCGTCCCACCCTCCATCCCCTGCATTAAGTCATGCAGCATTTGGTATAGTTCGGATTTGCGCCCACTTAAAATACGGCCCATTTTTCGAGCTATTTCAGATGCTCAGAACCTTTGGCTTATTCATTTTATTCGTCATGTAATACGCGTCGAATTCGCGAAGCGAATTCTCTATCCCCTCTGGTGCTACAGGCACCTTGGTCTCCTCCTTGTACCTAGGCTTAGTCAGCTCGAAATGCCCACATGCCAGTGGGATAAAAAGAAAAACAAAGGTTCTTCCCCCAAACCTCAGAAATTCGGATGAAGAATTTCTGCTCTTCCCTCCTTACGTCTTGGATTGATCTTACGCCACTTACCTTATCCACACTCGCGTTTGACATTCCGGAGCCTTCACTTGTAGACTCATCGCCATGGGTCACTTCTCGTGATCATAGGTCACACACAACTCGTGTTCGGCCAGGGTTCGCCGCCTCATTTTATTTTTTAGTTTAGTACCCTTCCACCCAGTCTCCAAAGTTCATACCGTCTTTAATCCGTAGTCTTCTATGTAGACAGATGCAACCGGCGACGTAATGTTGAGACTCGGACGGGCGTTCCTTCCAAGTTCCTTCCGACTAACGGTTTCATTACCTCATGGCGACCTTCTTTGATCGGGGTTCATGGGCACTGCATTTATTGACTGGTTTCATGCTGATCAATGGCATTTAAGTTGCCCATCGCCAGCGCTCAGCCTTCAATCCATCCACTCCTCCTCGTTCATGTGGCTATCTCTTCTTTGCGTTGTCTTGGTCCTGGGCACCTTATCTGCCGCCCAGGACCTGTCTGTCTCGCCGTCCTGGAGGGTTAGTTTATTTAACCTTACGTCACTGCACGCGTTGACATTCTACTCAGAAATACTCCAACTCGCGCCCAAGAGCAGAACGAATCCAAATCTCACGAAGTGCAATCAACGCAATCATGCCCCAGCTCAACACTGCTACTGGCGAGTTCAAAGGCGAGTGGCACATAATCTCATCCTACACATTAGCTGAGGATTCAATGTATACAGGCATCGGATATTGGCAATCTGGAAACGTTTGGTCAGCTATCGCTAACCATGACTATATTTCCGGACAGAAGAAGAACCAGGCCAGCGTCGTGAAGAACCTGAAGATTGTCTCCCAACTTCACGCAAACTTCGATTCTTTTGGGTGAGTCTCTGTGCACTCTACATTGCCGTGCATTATAACATGAGTTTCCCTTCAGGGTCTGTACTTTCTTTAATAGTGATACCGCGGAATTCACTGACTGATGATAATTGTCAGTACAACGATGATGCGCTGTATGTTCTTGTTTCAGGGATTCTACAACAACGCTCACATTTTTTAGCTGGTGGGCTCAAGCAGCCGCTTACGCGTATCGAGCTTATAAAGATCCTGCACTATTGTCCTATGCCGTTTCAACGTGGAACCATGTCTCTCAATTGTGCGTCACTCGGCCACCTGGTCGAATGCAAGCGACTAACAGATCTAAAGTGTTATTACGCCAGGACAGCCGCCAAAAAAGAACTTTCCGATTGCGAGCCAATGCGAAGGCCGTGAGTGATCATTCTAACAATCTTCCTCCTGAAGTTGCGGCCGTCTGACAAGGATGCATTCAGAAACCATGGTCGGTGGAGTGTTTTGGGTCAGTCGGTTGTATTTACTCTCTTGAGATGCAACCCAAACGTATAATGCTAGCGCCCCACTATCGACGACAAATCGATTAACTCTATCACCACGGGGTAAGAGCTTTAGCACCCTCTGCGACGGCGAATACTCAAGGGTTCTTTCGACTCTCTTCATAGCCTCTACCTGACGTAGGTTTTTGACACATTTGATGATCACGACTACATAGTGACAACCTCTCCAGTCTCTCTGCAAGTCTCGCTGAAGCTACCAGGGACAAGAAATATACTGCAGCAGCCATCGCCAGCGCCAATTGGATACAGGTACACAACCTTAAATCCGACAGCATCGTCTTGGACAGCGTTAACGGCCAAGATTGCTCACGTTCACCCGCCACCTGGCTGTTCACCTACAACAGCGGGAAATTCGTTGAAGGACTTTCCGTCCTCGCAGATGTCACTGGCGACTCTAAATGGAGGACCCTGTAATGAGACCATTCCCGTACGCCTGTGCGACCTCTAATGATACTTTTCAGAATGATCAGAGTCCTGGCGGCATCGGTCAAATCAACGACATGGCAGGGCAAGGATGGTATCATCACGGAGGGCTCAAGCACATCGATCAACAATGACGGGGTTGGCTTCAAAGGTATATCAGCGGCTAAATGTTGCTCTCACCTCTGGCTCATGTTCTTTATAGCTGTCCTTATTCGAGGCTTGTACGAAGCCTTTTCCCGGAATTCGAAAAACACTAGTCTCCGAACTCTTGTACACAGCTACATCGACGTCCAGGTCAGATACAGCCCTCACGAACGAGTGTTCCCTTGACTGACTATATGGAATTAGTATAACGCTCTGTTGGATTTGGCCAAGAAGGGAGATGCTTACTCCGCAAATTGGCATGGGCCCCCTCAGGACTTCACTACTTGGGGCCAACTTGCTGCCCTAGATGTTCTAGTCAGCGCAATCGGCGCCAACTAGATCATTGTACCCTGCAATAAGCAACGTATAAGCCAAGTAATCAGTGAAGCTTTCAGTCCACGCCGTACCCTAGACCTTCTTTTTGAATACCTTCATTTGCACAACGATGTCGTCCCCTCAATCCCTCAGCTAGAAGCAACGTTTATTTCCTTGGGTGCGTACTGAACACACCGCCAGATGTCATTGGTTTAGGAATTTCGTCAAGTAGAGAATTCCGGTGACAGAGGCAGAAAGACCTATGAGTGAAGGGGCCAATGAAGATAGTGGTGTGGAACGAGGAAGCCGCGGTGATTTTTGAAGCCAGCCACTTAGGAGACGCCGCGGTCCAAGTCCTTTGATTACCTCTCATCCGATGAGAAAGTTCATATTTCATCGTCATGCGAAGCATAACAGCTCCAAGACGCAACACGATGGCCCTGCCTTTTCAACAACGTTTTGAAAACGAGTCCAACGCGCCAACGACGCTTCTGTGATTTGCGTACAATGGCACTTGTCATGTATTCTGCGCGTTGTTTGACGTCTCGCGCCTGCCCGGTCCCAACTCTCTCGGCAACGGCACCTGGCCTACACAGGGTGGTTTTTCCTGATGAGAAAGACAGAGAGCAAAAAATGCTTTGATTTAATTGATCATGAGATGTTCGTGTGATACATGTTACATGGGAGCAAACTAGTTGTACATTACTTACGCATTCAAGGGGTGTTCATCTTCGTGAGCTGCTGGCCGATATAGTTGTGAACGGCGAGGTCCTTGGGATCCCACTCCTCGGATGGACCCCAAAGGTTCTTGAACTTCGCGATAATGTCCTCGCTGGGGTTGGGATTGAGCTCAGGGTGGCTCTGCAACAAGCCCAACACGGCCCTCCAACCGCTGTTCAACGCGCCGGCGACCCATCTAGACGTAGCGAAGTGTTCAGCATCATATGTGCGAAGGATTAGCAACAACGTCGAACTCACCCGTGGAATGTGCTGGTTGCATCACCGGCAAAGTGCAACCTCTGCTGCCTGGAGGCGGGCTGAGTCAAGTACGGATAAGTGTTCTTGAATTGACCGGGGCCGAATTGGCAGAACGCGCCTGCACATACAGGTCGTTAGCCATCGAAAAAGCTGGAGGGTTGATTCCGGCTTACCAAGTTGGAACTGATCGCGGTAGAAGTCCCATGGATAGTAGTCCTCGTACTCGTTCCACAGATTGTCGACGGGGACATTGTGCACGGCCGCGAGATCGCGCATGACGATGTCAAGAAGGATCTTCTCTTCCGGCGTGCCACGACCTTTCATGAGACCACCGAGACGCTGAGAGTCCTGCATACCGTTGTATGCCGCAATCATGCAGTTGGATCTCGCGAAGTTCTGGTAGCCAGCGTGGGAGTTGTCTGGTCCGTAAGACGGGTATACCATGTCGCGGATGGGACGGTCGGTGGATGATTGGCCACCCACGATGCCGAGCTTCTCCCACCAAGGGGTTTTGAACTGGAGACCGATCTTGATGGACGGCGTGTAGGTGAGCTGGCGGATGGCGCCGCGCTGACCGGTCGACAGGTAAATCTTGTCAAGGTCAACCATACGCAAGCACGCCATAGACATGGTGGAGATGACGTTGGAATATTTCTTCTCGACCTGCGAAACGGCGACCTGACGAGGACCCCCAGACATGTCGAACGTGACAGTGATGCTCTGCCCATTGTCAGTCTCCTTGATAATGACAGCGCGGTTGTTGAGCGTCGGTTTGCTGATGACACGATCGGTCATCGCCTTGTGGATGATTTCAGATCCGCCACTGCAGAATTTCATGAACGGGTTGCGAAAAAGTGGAATGACATAGAAGAGACGCACTCGAAGTAATACCAATCAATCGTCTTGTCCTTGAATCGAGGGTCATTGAACACCAAGGACGCGAGGACAGTCTCCGTCAACGAAGCGTCAAAGAGTCCGGTGCGCGACTCCATTGTCTCCCACCATTTGATGACAGCATAAGGAATGTTCTTGACGAAGGTAAGGTAGCTCGTAACTGTGTGTCCGTCAAGCTCCTTCAGCTTCTTGAAGGCGACATCGAATGTATTGTCGACAAAGAGTTGACGAAGTTCACCGAGGATGTTATCCCAGAAAACTCCAGAGCCCTGGGCGACGTATTGGTCAGGGACGTTGCCGCCTTTGGACTCGCTGAAATTGAAGACATCGGCGCCGATTGCAGATTGAGCCTTGAAAGTGGCTCTTGTCACTGTGACGCTGTTGTAGTTAAAGAATGCGTCGTCGTCGCCGCGGATATATGGCTTCATCTGATCCCTGAGGCCCAACCTGTTCCGAGCAAGGTCGAACGTGCGCTGCATGAAAGATGTGTCTGGATACCGCATGGCTCCAACATCCTAAAAGCAATGAATGAGCATCGATAATTATCTTTACATATGAAAGCACCCACATAGTACTGATATTTGCCCTGATTGGTAGGGAAATTGTGCGTGTAAAGACGACCTCCAACACGTGGGGATCCTTCCATAATCTCGTATTTGATCCCGAGACTGTCCAGCATCATAGCGATGTAAAGTCCAGATACACCGGCGCCCAAGATACCGACGGGGAGGGCTGCAAGCACTGGTGAAATAGGTGGATAGACGGGAATCGGAATCACGGGGGGAATAGGAATAGTTGGGCCAGGAGCTGAGGGATTGGTATACTGATTGATGAACTCATGGATGGCGTCTTTTCCTGTCTCGGATAGGGCCTGAGAGCCTGTGTCGACAGGGGGAGGGGGAGGAGCCGCTTGCTTAAAGCCTTTGATGACGTTCACAGCGATGATGCTTTATCATCGGAAAATTTTAATGTCATGTAATATCGCTATAGTAGACCACTTACACGTCGTCAAACTCGGGTGCTCCAGCAACCTGACTGCCTGCAGGTCCGTCCTCAACAAAAATCTAAATCGGCTTGTTGATCAGGTTGAATTGACGAAAAGTAGCCCTTCAACTTACGAGGTACGTGGTATAATCCGGGAACTGGGGAGGAGCACCAACAGGCTTGTTGTTCTGTAAGAGGATGTTAGTTGCTGGTACCTGGAAGTGGGCGATGGCCGCGAAGGCTGTACATACCGTGATGACATTAGCTCTGGTGCTTCTGTACTTATCGTTCAGAAGGGCCTCTCGTCTGACGGAACCCACAGTAGAAAAATAAGCGTCGACGGCGATGGTCTGAGGGTCATCCTGAGGGATAATCCCGAGCGTATCATCCCCATTCACGATATCTTTCATGACTTCATTCGGGACGTTCCAAGTGTCGGCAATCCTAGCAGTGCGGGGTATACCGCTGAACTCATACTTTACGGTAACCAAATGATTGTAGGTTTTGCGAGAGACCTGATCGACAAACAGTATAATCAATACAACACGATCTTAAACAATACTGCAGACTCAACGTACAATGCTGATGGTGGTGAACCATCCATTGGGAATTTCGATTTTGAAACTGGTGCCGGTTGCAGAGACAAGCTTTGGGCGAGACATGGCAAAGTGCGGGATGCAAGGATGTGCGGTTTACTCTGAAAAAAGTCGTGCCGACTTATAAGATACATTTCGTGGCAAAGGGTTTGCGTTTCGACATGTTAGGATTTCTTTGAGGAACCCAGGATTCTACTACGTTGATTGCACATCCGTGACATTCTTCCTGCTTCGACCTCGTCCAACCGAACAAGTAGAATTGATATGGATGGACTCGTGGTGCCATGCCCTGTCCTGATCTTTGCCCTTGATCTTGGTATCTCACCTGGCAGGGACTTTGCGTGGACTTCTCATTCTGAGGTCCCGATAAATGACTTGGGTGAATCGAGGGAGCCGGGGATAGTAGTGAGCCGAGGAACTGATAACAGCATGAAGTCTGAACAGGGCTAAAAAAAGAACGTACCGTCGTTGCATAATCTGGGGTCATGTCATAGTCTGGGGTAATGTGGACATGAATCACCAACGATCTTCTTAAAAACGCACAAAAGCCCGCTGAAGATCGGGGGTCGAGAGGCTCAAGAACAGCTAGAATGTATCTGAAGGCAAAGCTGCTCACATGGGTGGGCTAATTCGCTTCTGTGACAACCCAAGCTATGGCCCCATGGCCCATCTTTGAGGCATCTAGAAGATAAAAATCAGAAGCCATGCCAGCACAAGGACATGCTTACAGTGCCTCCTAAGACATCCTTCAAGGTTCAAGAGCTTTGCATCATAGACTGAATGCGGAATTAATCTGGCGTAGAGAATTAAGGGAATGCGCCACTGCCGTCGGATGTGAAGAAACGAGTGGCATCGGAAGCTGTGCGGTCTGTGATGCACCGGAAGAAAACACAACCAAATAGATTGTAACTCAAGCTCACTTCCTGGTTCGTTTCCTGATACCATCGATTCGGAGCTATCCTCTTGATCACTTCTTTGATGTTGTCGTCATTTCCCTTCATTCAAGGTGCCAACCTCGATTTTGTTCTGACGATCCATGAAGCTTCAAGTCGGACAACGAGAAGACCAGACCTCGAGGACACTCCTATGATCACAGTTTTTTCCTTGGCGGGTCTAGAATAAGTACATACAAAGGCCGTCCGCAAGCACGCATCGTTGGAGCTAGTGCCTGACGTTTCTAGGGCGTTCTTTAACCTATCACTGCATTCTTTGACATCACAATCCCTGGGTATCCTATCTTTCTGCGCAAGCGAGGTTCTGTACTGCGAAATCCACTTGAGATCCCATTGCTATCTTGAAAATCACGAGAACTTTTATCTCAGTGCCATATAATAGCCTACCCCCCAACTTGAACTCGGACTTATCCATCGTCTTTAACCATGTCTCGCCCAGAACTTGCAGCACCTCCCATCGGTCCCAAGTTCACAATCAGCGTCCCTGCCAACTGGTATGCAATCACCACCGCGGTACGTACCTCTACCTTTAGCCGTAATACCGCTATCTAAGGACCGGAAACAGATATCTCGCAAACCGTACACCCAGGGATGTGCAGTTTCCTACGACTTCTTCGTTCGAAACACGCGCATGTTCGGGTCGGTGCCGGGTTCGGTCAACGAGCAAATGAAGATCACTCTCGACAAGGAGACCTCCCTCCCCCTCATGGCGCAGGACGATGATTACGAGCTGGACTTTTCCTTCTACTACTCCGCCACCCCAGTGAAGTCAGCTGAGCTGTTGGCCACGAACAAGTCTTTCTCCAGCAAAGTTCATGTCGTGAAAGTCAGCACCTCGTTATCCTTTCACTCCGTGGTATACAGCATAGCTAACGGTTATCTCAGGCAGCGAAACTTCCTGGTTCTTTTTCTGGAGCAGATAATGTGACCTTCTTTGTAAGGAAACCTTCTCCCCTTCATTTCTGTTCCTCACATCTTGCAGGTTTTCGTGGAGGACACTGTCAGCCAGGAGGCCGGCACGGGTCAATTTGATGATGCGTGAGTATCTCGCTGATCTCCTCTTCCTTGCATTAATCGATCGCAACAGAGTTGCAACCATCCACTTCGTCCAGAAGTAAACGTTGCGGTGAACGGCGTTTTATGTAGCTTTTAAATGTATTTTGAGGTGTAACAATGCGAAAGATCTATGCCACAAACTAAGTGTAAACACGAGCCCAGAAAACGAGCAAGATAAGATAAAATCAGATAGCACCTGAACTTAACGTCTTGCAATTGTACGTAGTATACACTCCGGGCGACGCATGGTAGAAATCGAGAATAAGCTATGGGTTGAACGAGGCAAAAGTTGCGGAGGCTTGTGACGATGTTATTCTCCGACAGGCTCGTGTTTCGAAGCTGGGGTGCCACCTCCACTGGGTAGTCTACTGGGCGTCCGGGCTAGAAAGTATGCCGAGAAGTCGCGACAAGGGGACATCGGCGTCGCTGACATTAGTGCTGGATGAAGCGAGACAGAATTCGAAGACAGTCAATCGTTCACAGCTAAGTATCGGTACAGACAAACCGAGATGCGATACATACTAATAGTACACAAGCTTCAAATTCCTTCTTCATCCAAACTCCATACGCCGACTTATACCTAGTTCTTCGCGATGAGGTCTTTCATAGTCGAGATCGACGGAGCGAAGAAGTACTCTCCTCCCCGAGGGTCGATGAACTTCTTGGGGAACATCATCACCTGCTGCTCGGCCGTAGGGTTGGTACCGGTCATGTAACGATGGACATCCTGGTTTTCCTCGCCAGTCTGTCCGAAGATAGGATCCAAGCCAGGAACCTCTGGCTTGTTGGGCGGGAAGTTGGGCTCGTTATACCAGGCTGCGCAGTGATGGGCTTAATCAGGAAAATCACGGGTCAATGAGAAGACAGCCTTACCTTGCTGGTAAAATTTGAAGCCGCGGACGATGCTACTGGCATAACAGACAACGTGCAAGCCGCGTTCGTTGATCGTGCCGTTGCCATCACGCTCCTCAGCGGATACCTCAGTCCCGTATGGCATGTTGTGTCTTCTTATGCTAAAGTCACAGGAAAGATAACGTCAGAGTATTGTTGAGGGAAACCGATTAAACGAACGTACAAATGTTTGAATACAGATTCGACAGGAGAGACATCATTCCGGGGGTTGGACTTCCTCATATGGGACGCAAAGGGGCAGCGAGTTTGACCTTTGGATTGATCAAAGGTGAAGTTGTTGATCTTGTCGTCTTTACCCGAGATATCAGCGTTAGGACCGTCTGGAGAGAGCTCAGTCGGCGTGCCTGGAAAGTCATTAGCAATCAGGGCTATCAGGAAGTGCCCCGAACCCACCATCTTTCCACCTTCCGAAGAGACGTGCACCCAGACGATCAGCAGCAGCTTTGGCAGGAATGTTAGGGAAAATCTTGGGTCCATGTAGGAGCAAGAAGTCGTCGAACTCGGGAACGAGATTGTTTAACTTGCGAGTGACCATGAAGGTTCCATCCTTCGCCCATGCAGGCCGCTTGTCCTTGTCTTCGTCGCCGTCGTAGCCCATGACGATTACACCCATCGGAATGATTGGGGAACCAGGGAATTTGATCTTGGGTTGCGCTGGAGTTTCGAACGAAACACCCCTGACCTGCGGGTTGGACATTCCGCC
>JABCKH010000290.1:0-21852 GCA_018851285.1 Lyophyllum semitale | reverse complement strand
TTTGCTTGTGCCCAGTAGACTCCTGAGGTCCCTCGAATTCCTCCCCATCTTCCCATCCAGATAGAATCTCTCGTCCGCGTATGCCTGGCAGTCGAACAGAAAGTGGTGTACTGTCTCCTCCTCTCTAATCCTCGCGATCTCCCAGCACATCCTGCACTTCGACGATGGCGACTTGTTCATGCGGTGTAGATACTTGTTGAGTGGGATGTGGCCGGTCCGTAATTGGAGCAATAGGCTCGCTTGCTTCCTCGTCATCTTCGCTGTCTCCCTCCTGAATTTCTTGAACGGAAAAGCATGGTCAAACACCGATACCCTCCTGTACCTTGGTGACTTCTTCCATCCTTCTTCCCAGCATCTCTTTAACGTCGCCGTGAACTCCTGCTTGATCGCCGTTGCACTGGTCGGTAGCGAGTCACGTAGTATGGGAGGTAGGGCATGAGCTGGGCTTGACCCTCCCTGCGCTGCGGCCTTTGCCTCCGCATCTGCGATCTCATTTCCGTCCACTCCGCTGTGCGCTGAAATCCATCTTAATCTGAACTTCGGTCCCCTTCGGATGCCCATCTGTCCCTCGCCCATCGTCTCTGTCATCCCCAGGTACTCGTCCATGAGGTATTGGCCAGGTTTCGCTGTGTGTGCGTTTGTCGCCATTATAAATGCCTGGCTGTCAGTGTACGAAATTACTGCTGCGCGGTTCACTGCCCCCTCGTTCTGCAGCATCCACGCAGCAAGTATTGATCCTACCGCCTCCGCTTCATAGGTTGTGTGCTCTGTCGCCTTTCCTAGGTGGTACCGAAGTACCCTGGTTGGCATTTGTCTCCCTCTTCTGAATAGGACTGCCGCAGCCCCCACTCCTCCTTCGAATCCAGAACCATCAGTGTATATCGTTATCTCGGGGTCACTCACCAGTTCGTCGATCATTGACTGCATCCTAGAGTCCGCGATTTCGGTCACGAACTGTCGTTTGTACGTCGCTGGCCGCGTTACTGGGTGTACTCGCTCTATTCCTGGTGGCTGTTATGTTGTGAGGAGCTTGATTCGGAGGTCTTGTCCGCGTATCTCTGCAAAGCCTGCCTGCTTCATAAAGGCGGGAGGACAAGCATATAGGGCATGTTCGGTCTGAGTCTATCGAACGAGAACACTGTAGGTATTGAAGTGGCGTGGAGGAATGCGGAACAAAACATCGGAATAAGAAAAAGGTTTGTACAAGATGCAACACCTTCCATATATCCTGTGAGTGTCCCAGAAGTTCCCCGCGGTGCATATCAACGAGCAAGACAAGTGGGTACATAAGACGGGGCCGTAAGTAGGATACCTCGCGAAAGACCATCAAATTGGGAACGCCCACTGGCTTCTCCAGATGATGTAGAGATAATCAGTACCGTCCCTCCCTTCGTTGATGTTCTTTGTCTGACCCACCCATCCCTCACGTCCAACATAACTTGTGCCCATCATTGAGCGCACCAACGCGACCTCTGTAACGAAATGACCGTTGTTAGAGTTCGCCTGGATGGGAACGAGATAACAGTGTCTCCCGCCACTCGCAAGATCTTCATAACGCTCATCGGCTTCATCCTGGATGATGAGGTCAAAGCCCTTCAAGGCGCCTTGGGTCCCCATGCCGTGTTTTGGAACAAGCGAGCCAGGCCTGTCGAACCAATAAATCTGGAATCGCGGGTGACTAGCCATCAAGCTCACTTTTCACACGAGCGTCTATTGTACATAGCAAGATCATCAAACTCTTGAAAAGTGCGGACATCGATCCTCTGGATATATTCAGCGCTGGGGGACTGGAAGGAGGAAAACTTTCAGGAGCCAATGAATGACTACATAGTGATAACTCACCCGAAGTTCGGTTATGAACCTCTGCGGACGCACAACAAAATTTATGAAACCTTTGAGGTCCGAATCTTCCAGTGGCTCAGATGTCGTCTTCCACACGGTTTCATCGATCGATAGTCCAGAAGCCTTGACGGTACGTCGGTAGCTATAAACTTTGGTGTGAGCCTTGACAACGTCTGTCAGATAGAGTATGTCATTCAGAGCTAGTGCTGTCATCCACAGAACAGAATCTACCTCTGATTTCCACAGTACTTGTATCTGTTGAGATATTCTCATGCTGGTATCCCATATTGAACTTTTCCCCAACGATATCCTCAAACCCATCTATGGTTCGAACCGTGTGTTTGGCATCCAACTCGGCCCGGATAGGCACGTAAGAGACTCCTACTTGAACGTTGGGTTCGACCTGTTGAATGGATCGAATCGCGGTATGGATAGCCTTCATGTAGGTCTGCGAGTCGAACATCTGGTGCAGGTCAGTCGTATACGATTTTTCGACATCACCTAGGCAAAGAACGAATTAGAAAACTGACCAGCGATAATCATGATATGGAGCATACTTGAGTTTGCTGAATTGTCGTACTGAAAAACTAGAGTCCAGATATACTCGGCGGGGATTGTGACAGTGATATCGCTCATGATGCAAAGTGGGGGGGTTGTGATGAAAACTGGTGATCGACGAGATCGAAAGAAAGGTCGAGCGCTAGTGAATGAGATCACTTTTAGTGAGTACAAATCATCATGTGCTCTAGATGTTATCTTGACAATCCATATAGCCGCGGGATACAAAAGTCGTATCACGAGTCGCCACTTCCAAGCAAAGGTACATGCTTTCCGGAATGATGGGCACTTCTCAGTAGCAAGGATCCTGATCCTGCACAGCCAGATATATGCCTCTGGCCCGCTTTTGCTGTTAGCAACCCCGTCTTCGCTCAGCATCCGTGTGGCCGGAACAAGCGGTCCATGGTGAGAATGGCGTCTATTCCGTGGATTTGGTGGTCCCCACGCGTCGTCGGACGCTAGACACCCGCGCGCACGGGAGTAACACTCGCTGTGTGCAGAATATATAGGTGCAAGTTGGCCCTCGAAAATCCCTGCAGAGCGTGAATTAATTGCAGCCAGTAAGAAATACGAATAATACATGTCCACGTCAGTAATATTTTCTACGACTCTTTCCGTGGCGGAGGTTCTGTCGGGGGTACACCCCACTCCGGCAGGCCTTTCGGCCGCGCAATCCTCTTGGGCTCCCAGTCCTCGTCTGCGGCCGCACTCAGGCGCTGAAACATGCCGATTTTTGAGCTTAGATGGATTGACACGCATAAGACACGGACACTCACGAAGTATTCTTCCCGTATATCAAACCTCTTCCTATTCTTATCCAAATTGAGCTCCTGCTCCTTCGTTACCTGTACACACCCATGCCTCGTCAGCACTCTCCACAGAAACATATGAATATTGCACACACACCTGCTTGACCCGCTTGTCGTGCAGGTCGTACCGCGTCTGGGTGAACGTTGAGAGGCCGAATGACGCAGCGACCATGATCAGCACGAACGGCACGCCAAAGAGGCCGGGGTACTTTTTGATGGTCCGGTTCAGCGACGTCTCCCGCCATGGCTTCGACGTAAACACGGCCATTGTGCGGGGCCTTGATTTACGATATGGTTATGCCGTCGCCCTGGACGTGTCGAACGATGAGCAGAGCTAGTGTGATGGCAGAACGGCCGCCAAACCCCGATCCGTTTCCCGGCCAATCTCCGCCCCCTTTGATAATTTGCATCCCCATCGACTATCATCCGTAATCTATAATCTGACTCCCATTCCTTTTTCAACACTAGGAAACCACAGATCCTACTGGTCAACACCGATCCTTCAAGTCTACCACCATGAGCGGTGCGTCCTCCCAATTTTTCATCTATCTATCCCTAAATACGCTCTTCAAACAGTGACAGTCGTGCTGGGGTCCCAATGGGGCGACGAAGGCAAGGGCAAGCTCGTCGACATCCTCGCAGCGGACATGGACGTCTGCGCCCGCTGTGCGGGCGGGAACAACGCCGGGCACACTATCGTCGTCCCTGTCGGTCCGGAGCGCGTGAAGAAGACATTTGCGTTCCATCTTCTCCCGAGTGGTACGTGCTGTCCCGGAATACAGACTCTGCACTGCTGAGAGCTGATGCTAATGCGATCTAGGTTTGGTGAACCCGAAATGCACGGGGCTGATTGGGTCGGGCGTCGTCGTGCACGTCCCGTCGTTCTTTAACGAGCTTGAAGCCTTGGAGGCGGAAGGTATGAGTTTCCTTCATGTACGAAAGAAGTGCATCTGCTTACGATCGTCGATATTTTACAGGCCTCGACTGCACAGGCCGCCTCTTTATCTCCGACCGCGCACACCTCGTCTTCGATTTCCACCAGATCGTGGATGGGCTCAAAGAAGTCGAGCTCGGCCTCTCCTCGTGCGTCTCCCCGGCCCCTTTACCGCCATGTGCCCACTGATCGCCCACACCCCCTCAGCATCGGCACAACGAAGAAGGGAGTCGGCCCCGCGTACTCCGGCAAGGCCTCGAGATCAGGTTTACGCGTGCACCACCTCTTCGACCCGACGTTCCCCGACAAATTTAGAAGACTCGTTGAGGGCCGCTTCAAGCGCTACGGCCACTTTGAATACGACACCGAGGGTGAGATTCTGCGGTACAAGGTAGGGTTTCCTTCTCCCCGTCCTTCTTCCAGTCAGCTAACAAACATACTCCCAGGAACTCGCAGCGCGCCTCCGCCCATACGTCATCGACAGCCTCGTGTACATCCACTCCACCCTCTCCTCCGGGAAGCGCGTGCTCGTGGAGGGCGCGAACGCGCTCATGCTTGACCTCGACTTCGGGACGTACCCCTTCGTCACGTCGTCCTCGACCGCGATCGGCGGCGTGTGCACCGGCCTCGGGATCCCGCCGAAGCGCATCGGCAAGGCCATCGGCGTCGTCAAGGCGTACACCACGCGTGTCGGCGGCGGGCCGTTCCCCACCGAGCAGCTCAATGTACATCACCCCCTTGCCCTTCCCTCCTATGATGCCTTGAAGCTGATGATGTGATACGATCAGGACATTGGCGTGCACCTCCAAGAGGTGGGCAAGGAGTACGGCACGACGACAGGGCGACGCCGGCGCTGTGGGTGGCTCGACCTCGTGGTGCTGAAGCACTCGACCCTGATCAACGGGTACGACAGCCTGAACCTCACGAAGCTCGACGTGCTGGACGCACTCCCCGAGATCAAAGTCGGCGTTAAGTACCGCGTCGACGGGGAGGAGCTGCCCGGGTTCCCTGGTGCGTTATCTCTTGAGTTCTCTTTGCCGCATATGTCGCTGAGTCGGCCTCACAGCGGACCTTGACGTCCTTGCGAAAGTGGAGGTCGAGCACGTGACGTTGCCGGGGTGGGAGGCGCCCATTACGGAAGTGACGGCGTACGACATGCTCCCGGAGAACTGTAGGAAGTACGTCGAGTTCATTGAGCAGGCGGCGGGGGTGCCCGTGGAGTGGATCGGCGTTGGCCCCGGTAGGGATAGTATGCTGAAGAAGCCTTTTAGGGTGGAGGGACACAATTAGAACTTTTAAATTTTTAAATTTGTTATTTGATTCAAGATATTGGATGGAACGGATGGGGAAGATATAGAGAAAAAGAGAAGGAAATGAAGTTAAGAAATATGTAGATCTAGTTGTGTGTAACTTGAACTCGCTTGCATCGGTACAAGATCTCGAACAACGATGTCTGCGACAGTGATGCTAGTAGCTCGTTCCTTTTCGGCACCCTTTGACCCTTTGTTTAATATTCCGGTATTTCAGCGCTAATCTGGATGACCTACAAAGTTCGGAAGCGGACCGGCTGGTAGAATGTCCCGAAATGATTGTTGTAGTAGAACTTATAAAAATGGCTAAAACCACGACTAGGAGCTGAGCTTGTCTGTGCGACGCGGAGCTTTAAATTTTAAATGTTAAAGCCACAAACGCCGCGCAAGTTCAACGTGCCACATGGTCGTCGTGGCACACACTCGAAAAGATTCACTCGTTTTCTGCACATTGTAGAAGGGATCCACCACCGGCTTGCGCGCAGTGTCAATCCTAGTGGATACTTCTGGCTTCAACTTGGGAAACTGCTTATCAATGGGCGCCTATTCGATGTTCGAAGAAACTTCGATCAGACTGTTGTCAGACTGACGGTCCTTGTGTACAAGTTGGGACACGTACGATTGATCCCACGCCTCTTGAGTCTTGACCACTGCGATGGCCACCAATGCCCAGCGCAGTGCACGACTCAACCGTCTATTAGACACCGTCCTCAAGGGTGGGACTAATCTAAAGACAGCCACCCAATGCAAGCAGTTACAGTTTATCGAGGCCATATGTATCCAACCAGACCCGTCGCTCTGTATAGAGCGCATCATCATTAGTCCACACGGCATTCCATCTATCCAGGTTGCGATTTGCACCGATGTCTCCGTCAACGGCCTCAACGAGCACGGCGTTGATCTACTATCGTACATCCAGGCGCCAGCAATCAAGACCCTCAGCAGTGGGCAAATTTTAACCCGCATGCTGGATGCCATTGTTGAACCATCGAGCTTCTGGTCGGCCTTCGTCACCGCATTCAAAGAGCAAAAGCTCAGCGAAGCTGGACAGAAATGCTTCGCCTGGACCCTGCTCCACCTCATTTTAATTCCCAGCGAAACCATCTCACCGCATCTCGCCCTCGCCAAGGAAGTTGAATCTTCCCTTCTCGCCTCTCCGCATATCGATGTTCGGAACTTGGGCCAAAAGATCAAACATACCATCTCCGTCTTGTCCTCACCATTGGCTACAACTGCCATAGTACAGGATGATATCACGCCGGGTGGCAGACATGATAACGACTTTGTCGACTTCCGTCAAGTCGCTATTCTACCCACTGCAGACGAGCTTATGTCGACCGAGGCGCCCTTCCTGCGCCCAAGTGCCGCCTTGGATGATCCGACCACGGAGACGACCAGAGAGGCGATGTACCTCGATAATCAGTTTCGGCTGCTGCGGGAGGATATGATTTACGAGATGAGGGAGGAGTTGCAGGTCGTTCTTGGTACACAAAAGGGCAAAAAGAATCGCGGGTTTGTGGTCGAGAACCTGCATATGCTCGATTGCAATCTGGGTAGCTCAGCTCACCGGAACAAGTGGTCCCTTGTACTACAATGCGACAATGAGTTCCCCCAATTCCGCAGCATGAACTCCGTCAAATGCAAGGATTACCTGAAAAGTCATCCTCGGTTCTTGAAAGACCAATCTCTCGCGGCCCTCATTGTTGATGGAGAAATCTTGGCCTTCCCTTCCATTCGTCGTGAGGAGGAATTGCTTGTGAAGAACAAACCGGAGATCGTACTCGAGCTGGAGGGCGATATGGCCATGCAGAAACTTCTGCTCCGGATGCAGTCCGCGACCCACGTCAAGCTTATCCAGGTCGATGTTGCTGTTTTCGCCTATGAGCCTATCCTTAATGCTCTGAAAAGTATGACGGTCCTTCCACTCTCTGCCGAGGTGTTGTTCTGGAAGAAGGGTTCAGCTCCTGGTCAGTTGGCGCTCCCGCCTAGCTTAAAGGGTATCGTTGACCGCCTGAGGAGGCAGAGCGGAGCCGATGTTGGGAAGTTGCTCGGCTGGAATAAGATCGTCCTCGATCCGGCTCAGGAAAGAGCTCTCCTCAGCGGTCTGACACAGAATTTGACCATCATCCAAGGTCCACCTGGTGAGTTCTCGTAAATTGTAGACTCAGTAGTGGTGGTCTGATCTCGGACATGCAGGAACTGGAAAGTCTTTCATCGGCGCGTTACTCGCCAAGTTCATCTACAAGTTTTCCGACCTCAAGATTCTCGTCGTCTGCTATACCAACCATGCTCTGGATCAGTTCCTCGAGGACCTCCTTGACATCGGCATACCTTCCAGGTCAATGGTTCGCATCGGGGGGAAGTCAACAAGTCGCACAGAGACGATGCTCCTTCATAAACAGTCAACCGACTTTCACTTCACTCGAGGAGACAACATCGACGCCTTGAAGAGCGACATCGAGACTCGAGCCACAAGCTTGACCTCCGGGTTCAAGCGATACCTCCAATCATCTACTGGGGATGCTGTCCTCATGAGCTATCTTGAATTGGAGGAAGGAGATTTCTATGCTGCGTTTGAGGTAACAGAGTTGGACGATGGGATGACTGCAGTAGGCAAGGGTGGACATGCCGTGGATGAGTTTTACTTACTCCATTTGTGGCGAAAAGGTGAAGATGCTGGGATTTTCAGTGATGCGCCAAACGTTCAAAAGGCTCGCGAGATCTGGTCAATGCTCAAGGACGCCCGACAGGTTATCGTCAGTATGTGGATCGAGAACATCCGCAGGAAAGAGGTGAAGGACTTGTCTGAGACAATATCTCAGTACAACATGGCTGTGGATGAGTTGGTAAGGAAGTTCAAGGAGAAAGGTGGCTATATTCTAAAGAGCAAGCGGATTATCGGGTGCACGACCACTGCCGCGGCGAAGCATACTCGTAACATCCACGAGGCTGCTCCAGACATCGTGCTGGTTGAGGAAGCTGGTGAGATCTTGGAAAGTCACGTCGTTACCGCGCTCGGGCATGCTGCTAAACAGCTTATCCTCATCGGTGATCACAAGTATGTTCCACGAGTACTTGCTCAGTTACATTTACTTATGCTCATGTCCGCCAGGCAATTGCGCCCAAAGGTCAATAACTACAAGCTAACGGTTGAGAAAGGCGAAGGCTACGACCTCAATATGTCCCTCTTCGAACGCCTCGTGCTGAAAGGCTATCCACACGACACCCTCATCTCCCAGCACCGCATGCGACCTGAGATTTCTTCTCTCGTCCGCCACCTCACCTACTCCGACCTCCAGGATGCACCCAAAACCAAGGGTCGCCCTGATCTTTGCGGTGTCCAGGACAATATCATATTCATCAATCATGACTATCCTGAAGACGAACTGAGAACCGTCGCCGACATGCTGGATATGGGGTCGAAGTCGTCCAAGCAGAATTTGTATGAGGCGCGGATGGTGCTGAAGATCGTGAGGTATCTGGCACAGCAGGGTTATAAGACCGACAAGATGGTTGTCTTAACACCGTACTTGGGCCAGTTGCACAAACTTCAGCAGGAACTCAAAGCGGAGACCGATCCGGTGCTGAATGATCTCGACTCGTATGATCTTATTCGTGCGGGGCTTCTCACCCCCGGAGCTGCGAAGACTTCGAAGCAAAGGCTGCGACTTGCCACCATCGGTACGCTTGTTTGATTTCATACTTTGTTCCCAATATTGAATTTAATGCCCCTGCAGACAACTACCAGGGCGAGGAAAGCGAAATCGTTATAGCCTCGTTGACCCGAAGCAACTCCAACAATGACATCGGTTTCATGATAGCACCCGAACGTCTCAATGTGCTGCTCTCCCGCGCCCGGAATGGGCTGATCATAATTGGCAATTCCAACACGTTCACGAAGTCAAAGAAAGGTGGGGCGTTGTGGCAAAAGTTCTTTGCGCACATTCAAGGCCATATCTACGATGGATTCCCAGTCAAGTGCAAACAGCATCCCCAGCGCAAAGCTGTTTTGTCTTCCGAGGCGCAATTCGAGCAACACTGTCCAGACGGTGGCTGCGCTGAACATTGGTACGTTCCATGACTTTTGGTCTCAAAGATCCTGTTTTTACCGATATACCGTTTCAGCGGGACGACATTGAACTGTGGGCTCCACAAGTGCCCCTCGAAATGCCATCAGTTATACGACCACTCCAAGATGTGCTGCGAGGAGATTGTGTTCGTGAAGTGCCGGAAAGGTCATGACATATCGAGGCAGTGCTTTGAGCGCGCGTGCAAGGAATGTGACCGGATAGCCAAGATCGCCGAGGAAAAGCGTCAGAAGGAAATTGCTCATCAGAGAAGGCTCGCTCAGGAGAAGGCTGAGCATTTACGGAAGAAGAGGGAGATAGAGGAGCAGCTGGCAGAACAGCAGCAGCTTCTTCGTGATGCGCAGCTGAGGGAAGAGCGAAAGAACGAGATTAGGCAGAAGCGGGCTGATCTCAAGGAAGCAAAGTCAACAAACGAATGGCCGGGCCCATCATCGAGCGTGAACATACCATCCCCTCAAGTCCCTGTTACCAGCTTCAAGTTGGCTTTGCAGAATGCTACCCAGTCCTCTGCTACTCTGCAGCGACCTGTTCCCGCTGCAGAACAGCAGCAGCTTATTCGTGATGCGCAGCTGAGGAGAGAGCGAAGTAACGCGTTTAGGCAGAAGTGGGCTGATCTCAAGGAAGCGAAGTCGACCAACGAATGGCCAGTGGGCCCATCATCGAGCGTGAACATAACATCTCCTCAAGTTCCCAATAACTCTTCTTCCTGGCAGACGGACAGCTCGTCTTTACAGAATGCTACCCAGTCCTCTGCTCCTCTGCAGCGACCTGTTCCCGCTGCAGAACAGCAGCAGCTTATTCGTGATGCGCAGCTGAGGAGAGAGCGAAAGAACATGATTAGGCAGAGGTGGGCTGATCTCAAGGAAGCGAAGTCGACCAACGAATGGCCAGGCTCATCATCGAGCGTGAACATAACATCTCCTCAAGTTCCCATTAACTCTTCTTCCTGGCAGACGGACAGCTCGTCTTTACAGAATGCTACGCAGTCCTCTGCTTCTCCCCAGCGACCTGTTCCCATGTCACCGATTGGCAAGGTCCCCCATAATTCCAAGCCTACGACCCCTGCTACGCCTCACGCTCCGAGCGGACCCTCTCCCTCAGAAATTCGGAGCGCGTGGGAGTCTACCGCCGCACGTAAACAATCCATCCTTCAGAATTCGTTATTTGCTCCTCCTCCACCGGCCGCACCTAACCAATCCATCCTTCAGAATTCATTTGCTCTTCCTCCATCGTTAACCTCCCCCCCGCTGGCCACAAAGCCTGCAATCAAGACTTGGAGTGCCACACCACCCCCGAAACCACAGAAAGCACCCGAGTCGACGGACGATGCTCGCGACGGAGGGGTGACAAATGCCGTTTGGTTGGCACTCCTGAGAGCAAAAGAAGCCGCCGGAAGCATTGCAAATTTCTTTAGCTTAGGAAAGAAACCACACACAGCAGGAGCAGAAGCGGCAGAGAGGGATGGAACGACTGATGGAAGCAACAGCGTGACAGGGGAGAGAACGGCGTGAAGCCAAATTGCGGCAGACGGCATTGTCTGCGATGAAGGATTTCAACGGGTGTACTGGGCCGAGCTATAATGATATCGGATGCGCTGGAGGAAGCCACTTATTGTGAAGTTATCTGGGGCGACGTAGATGTTTGGTGGTTTCGAACGAAGTGATTTATTACTATGTTTATCTTACGCTCCAGCCTTTCCTTACTGCTAACTGCGTTAACTCTAAGTGCCAACCAAATGTATATGTACCAACACAACTTGATCGAGCATAGAGCCCTTTTACAGTATCATTGAACGCTACCATATTCCCTCAGCCCTGATTTAGAGGAATCAGAGCATTTTCAAGGTAACGAATGAGGAGGGGCAACATACCTTCTGAGTTATTATTCCCGTAAAAGCTCAGCTTGGATCTGTCTGTTTGGCCAGTACCAGCCCTACCAGCCTCCAAGAGCAGTATCAGCCTGCATAATCACCAGCGTCCTGTAGATACGAAAACAGAACGCCATTGACAGTGGTGGGCACAACACGACGACCGTCCTATGGGAAATCTCGATGAGCTGCTGAAATTGGACAAAGAGGGGATAGCGCACATTATCGTAGCAGCAGCGATGGCTCAAATCGAACCAGTGTAGCCCGAGACGTTCTCCAACCTCCCTGCCAACAAGTTATGCACATTGAGCTACACACATGCACAAAGTCAGCTGAAAATCCGGAGCTTCGATATGTACAGGGATAGAAACTTTTGTAGGTAGAAGTTCAGAAAAGGAGGGCGAAGAAGGAACGATGACAGCATGGTAGAAACGGAGACCAACACGAACAAATGAACACGCATAGATCCTGCAAATCGAACAAGAACGCTCTCCTAGAGCACAACCGCACCCACGATTTCCACGAACTTGAACCTTCATTTGCGCAGGCGGGGGTGATGCCGAGAGGAGCTTGAGCTTGAGCTCGTAGAGGGCTCCGTGGACGCAGAGGGCAGCACAAGAGTACCAGGGTCACTATAAGAGGCGGCAGCGAACACGGATCCGGGATATACTGCAGAAAGGAGGTTAGTAACTGATGGAGGGAGGGAGAGCGGAGAACATACTTGTATACCCAACTATCTATATCACGCCCGAAGCCAAGCCAAAGTGGGAACGCCGGCTTTCCTACATCACGAGGCCCCGACCCATCACTCACAACAGCCGCACCCCCTAGTCCCAAACCGTACCCGAGCAAACGCGGCGTTGGACGCTTGTTTCTGCGGTGGCCGGTGCCGGTGTCCGAGGAGGCAGGCGTGGAGGATGAGCAGGTGGAGGGCTTCGGGGTGTGAAGACCGGGTCACGGTGGGGGCTTTTCCAACTGTGGAGAAAGTTAGTCGTTGGGGAAAATATGAAGGGTGGGGACGTACTAGGCATGCTCATCTGCAGCAAGCTATGGCGTCAGCCTGGAATCAGGCTAACGCGCAAACACATAGCTAGATCGAGTCTATGGGTAGTCAGACGGAGCGTGTACGAGGTACAGAGTGAGGATCGTACTTGAGTATAAGGCGCAGCCGTTCTTCTGAGTGCTACAGTCGACTAGTACGCCAGGCGCTATTACCGCTGAGAAGGAGCAACGGCAACTTGAACACTGGTTGTTGTGCTGAGCACTGGGCAAGGGCACCGGCGACGAAGAGGGAGAGCATGGAGAAAGGCTCGGAGAACACTGTCACGAGCATATTTGAGACCGCGGAGCGTGCGGGCGAGAACTTGGCAGTGGAGGAGTGGGCGTCAATGTGAACCGGGATCATTTGGCCACGCGAGACGCATGACGGCTATTAACGGATCGCCCTCTTGTCTCCATTTCTCCATTGTTTTCCGCGACTTTAAATTAATTGACGCCTACTTGACTTTCGAAGAAAATTTGAGCAGACTGACGGTATGGGCCCTTCGAGGCTATGTGCGTTTGCTTCGCGAGCTTGATACCCATGAGTATCTCTGGTTTGGTAATTTTCCTATCTGTGGATGCCCCCGGCCCCTTCGAAGAACTCGGTAAGATTGACGCCCTTCAGTGATGCACAATTACAGCATGTTGTGTTGTCCCGATAACTCTGGATTCTGATAGCCGCAAAACCTGCGCATAATCACCCGTTGCCATAAGCCTTGTTCTTTGACGGGCGAAACACAGCATTCGGACACAACTTCCCATCTGCGCATACAATTGTGTATAAAGCTTAAAGCTTCCCACATCGCTGCGTACTCTCTGAGATGTCTCGTATCTTCACAAACACTAGGTGTTATGTCCCACGTCCCCTGAAATGTGAGCAGACGCGTATCTCTTCGAGGATGTTAGCTCACATCTGAACAGGTATATGCATATTATTGATCTTGCTTTCGTCGGCCACGGTCATCGGGGTGCAAATCAAGCAATGCCTTGAGGAGATCAGGAAAGGCACACGGGGTCAGGTTGGCGGCACTGACAACCATGGCCGACCACTCTCCAATATCGCAGATGCGACGGCGATCACTTATAATCTCTGCATTAGAGCATGTGGTGCGGGACCTGAACCTTTCGATTGGTCCGTATTCTCCCAGCAAGTCAGTTCATGGCTGCTGCCATGGCTCGCACTCATATCTCAGTTACCATTCGGGAGCAATGATAAGCTCGACAACCTCCTTTCCATGCTGTTAACAGTCGAATCATTAGCGCTGACAGTCTTGAATGGTCGCTGGATAGCTCGACACTTCTCCTATACCTATCCGAATACTCGCCTCGCCATTCGGGTCCTCAGTAGTCTTCAACAATTCCCGCTGAAGATTATAACCAATGACTCCTTACTACCACCCCTCGTTGTCCTCCCGGAAAACGATGGGTGGTGGAAGGAGCTTGTCGTATGGCTGGACTTCACGCACACATGGTCGATATCTGCAGTTTTTACGATGATCATCTTCACTGTTGCTGATTCGTTAACCTGCGCCACCAACATTACTACTACATCAATCAATACAAACGGTCAGGCTGTCAGTTCATTGTGGATATGGCTACTCTTCATTGTCATCATTTTGGCGATATCTGGAGCAAGCCGCGACACGACCCATGTGTACCAAGCTGTGAAGCGTGCCAATGACATAGTAGCTCATGTTGCCACACCGTCTGATGGACCCGTCCTCGCAAAGCCGCAACCCAAGCAATACACTATTTTTCTTACAGGAGTGGGGGACCTTTCAGGCCAGGACAAGATGCGCACGGTCCCGACCTACGATTACGCTCGCCTTTCACGGTGGGTACAAGCGATGGAAGGGGTGGAGATGTCGGGTGTGTTTCGTGCCGCGTCGCGCTCAGCTGCATCGTTCGGTTAACCCTGAGGTGGATTGGGAAAAGGAAGAGAGGTTTATTGTTGGCCATGGACCTCACGCAAAGAACAGGATGGGGAACCAAACACAGGTAGAAGCTTACTGTCTTCCCCTGGGCGAACCTCCCATGAATCATAGAACAGCTTGGGGCCCCAACGTGCTCTCGCGTGTCGTCGTTGCAGCGTTGCATCTATGATTGCGCTTGCGTCACAATAGGGGACCATAGCCGCGATTGTTATAGTTTGGTTTTCGCCAACGACTGCCAGTGAGGGTTTCCGAGTCCATAAAGCCCCTTCCCTACGATATATCCTTATTTCCGACTGACCCACATCGTACCTTGGTTTTGGCTGTCGTTCGAGAGCGCATATATTGTATGGCGCTCTGTTGACCCTTGTCTGGATCCTACTCCTTCTCTCCAGCTTCCTTTCACATTACGCATTGACAACCGCTCATGCAACCACAACCAGACGTTCTTCAAGTTCTGTATTCCTTGCCCTTGCGTGTCATATTCCAGAAATTACAGCCTCCCATCAGCCCGCCCCTCATCCTTGCATCATCCAACCTGCGCATGTCTCTCGCAGTGCTAGCGTTAAACCTTCTCGCTATATTCCCTGACGTTGAAGGGTCCAGCCCCTCGCACGTTCACTGCCTCCGAATCCGAGGGTGTTAACTGGGTTTCATTGACCAAAGCCGGAGGTGGTGGTGCTGTATTGAAATACACGGCTTATACATTGCCCCACGTCATCTGCTATAGAGAGGAAACATCTCTGACCTCGATACACCGACCTTGACCCAGGTATCTATTGTTGAGAATAGTGAAACGTCTTTCCATTTCGTTCCAAAGGTCTCGGTGCATGTCCAATTGTTGGCCCTCTCCATAGGCGATCGCTGTCGTGATATTGGACAGGGAATCTGTGTCTGCTCCCCATCGCCGATCGACTAGGTCAACAAAGGCATCGAGTGATTCAAAACTATTGATCATGCAGGCAATCGATTCGAGTTTGGGTACCCATATCCCAAGCGCGATATGTGAGAGCTCACTGGGTGTTATCGTGGTGTCAGGAATATAAAGCTCCCGCAAAGTTGGGGAAAGTGAGGGAAGGAAATGTTCGAGTGGTAGTAGTCTCTGCATCCCCGATTTTAGCGTAAGATGCTCAAGGCTGCTGCCCAGACTAGCTAGAAACGATGTAGGGCCCTCCTCCAGCCATTCAAACGTCGCACGAAAATCCAATGTCAAGGATCGTAATGATGGAAGTACAAGAGGTTGGAAGAAGGAGGAAGGGTGTTGGACATTGGCTAGTTGGATTTCCAGCATGAGAAGATCAGGGAGAACAATGCTATCTTGATTCTGGAAATAGAAAACTTGATCCGCATCTATAGCGTGAACCCTGACCGTGCACTTCCTGAGCTTGGTGCAACGAGATAACATGATATATGTTTCAGCCTGACGAAGCCACAAGTCGTCCTCAATTGAAATTGTTGTCAACTGAGTCCATAATTGGTCCAATGTATCTGGGAGGAAGGGACTCTGCTAGCTGTTACACCCTCTAAGGTAGAGATTTACGAGATTGGGTGCATTCTGGAACAATGTCAGTTCAGAGGGTAGAGAAGTGTTCACATCGATGGGGTAGATTGAAATGGAAGTTAAGAGTCCGAAGGCAGCTGGTGATAATGCGAGCAAGTTCCAATCCCTCTGGAAATGATATTGCGGGAATAACAGCGAGAGGTGGTTCAATTGGTTTGCAAATTGATAGATTAGTTGCACGTATGGTTCTTGCGACAACGGAATACTATCTCTGCTCTGCATGAGGCGAAGGTCGATAGTGAGGTTGCGCACGCCCAGAGGAAAGAACTCCGCACAGATGGCGATGCGGTAATTCTCGTCGTCCATAGATAGCGAGTCAGATCCACCGTAATCGAGAGCTCTGATTGTCATCGATTCCCAGATCTCTGGTGTGCTCAACAGTATTGTCCGCCATCGTGAACACACACGACCTAAAGTCCACCAGCATCTTCCGAGATCCGAGTCCTTCTTGGGAGGAACTTGAATGGAAGAACCATCTTCGCACAGAGTGAATATCTTGGAGAGTATCTTGGGAGGGAGATGCTTATGGGGCGCGATGGAATAGGTAATGTCTGTGATGCGTGAAACGCATGCGGCACGCTGCTCGTGGAGCCTTCGAAGGAGAGCATCGTGGTGGGCGATCTCCCGATCAAGCCGATCTACTTCGTTCTGGACAGTGCGGCGCATTCCTCGTAGTTCGTGTTGCACCACATCTGTCACGATGAAGTCGGATCGTTTCGCAGTAGACTCTACGGGATGTTCATATTCCAGAGGGCATAACACATATTCCGGAGGTTGATTAGTGGCCATTTGTGGAACTTTAGAGTTCTCTGGGTAGTCATGCAATGAGTGAGAATGTGTGACGGCTCGTGATTTGCTTTACGCACAGAAAACAGCAGAAGTCGTAGCCTGCAGGGGAGTAGTTATCTATAAAGAAGCGTGTACGCCAATCTGGATTGCGGTAACGTATAAGTAGCCATAGTCATAGATAGTCATAGCTATAGTTACCTGCGACGGTCCCGAAATGGAACATCTATTTGCCGTCTGAATGATTTGTTGACCTGGCTAGCCGCATTTGATTCACAACATATCATCCGGGAAATAAGTTTCGACATCGAGGGCGTCACAAGGCCGGCCACGAAAGCAACGCGAAACTCCTGTTTCGAAAAACTGACATCTATCTAGCAAAGTCCGCATCGAATAGGTGAACCCCGTCGTGATTGTCAACGATCCACTCATCAAACCCCTCCCGCGACCCCCACCGCCGCCGTTGTCTACAGTCCCAATTCCAAACTTCCTCCATATCCACTTCCTCGCTCTCCGAACGCTCGCCTGCTGGTGTCGAAGCACCAACGCTTCCCTTTCGTCCTACTCCCCTCCCCATCCGCCGCTCTTATCCACGCGCAAGCTATCCAGCTCTGAAAACCGACTCCATCGGCAGCCCTCCACCACATCCGAGATTCGAACATCGGCGTCCCGCCATCTGCCGAAAACAAAATACTAGGGCAGGCCACCCGCTCCGTTTGTCACTCGTGAGCAAAAGAGGCACCGTTAAACCTCCCCAACGTACTCCCACTGCCGCTACCGATCGCAGTAAATCGTGATGGGGCTCAACTGTGTTGCGTAATATTCGTGAAGCAGCGTAGGATGACGATGAGGAGATGGTGTGGGGTGGAAAACGGCGGGGTCGGCACAACCAACCGTGACATAACCCAGGTAACAGCCTGCTCAGCCCAGCCCGGGGAGAAACATCAGCAACGGTGGCCTGGCTGTAGAGGATGCAGGCATGAGTGCGAGGATTGTTTGATCGATAAAGGCGGCGCGACAAGTGTAGGAGACGCGGGTCGTAGACGAAAAACGACTATGGGGGTGCAAGGGGGGGACGAGTAGCGGCATGAGCAGGAGGATGATAATGAGCTTGTAGGGGTGGAGGAAGGAGCGGGATCGTGGCGCGAAGCTCGCTGAGTCATTGGACCCTGTGTTGAGGAGTGGTCGGATTCCGATTTGCTGGGCAGGGACCTGGCGGAGGAGTAGAAATGGCGCGCATCGGGTTGGATGACCCTTCCCATGTGGTATGAGGACTTAATAGCCCGCCGACGAAGCCCATGGACCACGAGAAGATGGAAAAACAGCTAGTGAGACCAGATGACTAGATGGTGGGCATGATAGGTAAGCGGGAGGGCGAGGGCGGAAGGCGAACATTCGTGCCAAAAGAAGGATCGGCGAGCAAAGGTGCCAGTGGTCGGCTGTGGAGGACGCGGGCACGAGTGTGAGGGCCGTTTGATCGATAAGGGCAGCGCCACAAGCGTAGAAGACGCGAGTCATCGACGAAAAACGACTATAGGTGTGCAAGGAGGGGGGACGAGTAGAGGCGTGAGCAGGAGGAAGACGAAAAGCAGCTTGAGGGGGTGGCGGAGGGAGTCGTGGCGCGATGCTCGCTGGGTCATTAGAACCCTGTGTTGGTAATCGAATTCCGACTTTCTGGGCAGGGGGCCTGGTGGAGGAGCAGAAATCGCGTGCATCGGGGTAGTTGACCCTTCCCTGTCATGGTCATACAGTACAAGGACTCGATGGCCCGCCGACGAAGCTCATGGACTGCGAGAAGATGCAGAAAAAAAAAACAGCTAGTGAGGACCAAATGATTAGATAGCGGGCATAACAGGCAGGAGTAAGGATCACATACCGTCATCATATCCGATTGACTTGAGTCAGCCCATTTGAATCCCAGAGGCACACTGGCCGCGTGTCGTAGGCCGGGAAGTACAGCCTCCCAGCAGCCCGCCCCTCGTCCTTGCATCATCCAACCCAGTGTCTCCCGCAGCGCTGGGTTGTTGAACCTTCTCGCGCCCTATCACGTTGTATTCCCTGCCGTTGACGGACCCAGCCCCTCGCGCGTTAATTGCCTCCAAATCTGAGGGCGTTGGGGTAGGTTTCACTGAGGCTCACCCAACGACGGAGGTGGTGGTGCCGTATTAAAGTCGCTAGCAAGCAGGACTGGCTGCGTAATTGGGAGGTCGTTGGCGGGAATGACGTCGAAATTTGTTGCCAAAATGTTGAGGGAGAGCTGGGGGATTGATATATGAGGATATGAGGAGGAGGAGGGCGAAGGTGCCATCGTTGATCGTCATTCGTGTCATTATAGCGATCAGCGCCTGGAATGGTTGCGCGTGCGAAGAGCTTAGGCAGATGGCTGTGGTATAGATGATCTGGGTAGTGTAATGGTTGAATAATGGAGGGTGGTAAGAGTGAGGAGGGGTGATGTACCTTCTGAGTCGTTGTTCTCGTAAAAACTTAGCTCGGGGCTGTCTGTCGGGCCAGCACGAGCAATATCAGCCTGCATAATCACCACACCCTGTAGATACAAAAACAAAACAATGTTGACAGTGGTGGCCACAACACGTCACAACGTCGACGAGTGTCCTATAGGAAACTTCGATAAGCTGCTAAGGTCGGACAACAAAGAGAGGATAACGCACATTATCGTGGCAGCAGCGATGGCTCGAATCGAATCAATGTAGCCCGAGACGTTCTCCAATCTCCCTGCCAACGAGTCGCGCACATCTAACTACACACAGGTCAGCCAAAAATCCAGCGAATCGAGCTTTGATATGTACCAGGATAGAAACTTTTGTAGGTAGAAGCTCAGAAGACAAAGACAAAACGATGACTGCATGGTGGGAACTGAGGCCAACACGAACACGCGAGCACGCATATGTCTCATCATTATCCTCCAAATCAAACAAGAACACAGGCTAGAGCACGACCGCACCCACGATTCCGGCCAACTTCAACCTCCCTTTGCAGATTTCATTTGCAGAGGCGGGGGAGGAGGTTGGAGCTCGAGCTCGTAGAGGGCTCCGTGACTCGGAGGGTGGCACACGAGTACCAGGGTGATAGCGAACACAGATTCAGAGAATACTGCAGAAAGGTGGTTATTAGCTGATGGATCGAGGAGAGCGGAAAACATACTTTTATACCAAACTATCACGTCCCAACCTAAACCATTGTGGGAACACCGCCTTTCGTATATCACGAGCCCCCACCAACCACAACGGCCGCGATGTCTGACGAGGCAGGCCTAGAGGATGAGCTGGTGGAGGGCTTCGTGGGCGTGAAGACCGGATCAAGGTGGCTAAACACATAGCTATCGCTGCTATAGCTAGGTTGAGTCTATGGGTAGTCAGACAGGGCGAATACGGGGTACATAGCGAGGAATGTACTCGGGTATAAGGTGCAGCCGTTCTTCTGGGCAGAGTGCTGGACACAGTTGACTAGGCGCTAGTCCCGCTAATAAGGAGTAACGACAACACTAGTTGTTGTGCTGAGCACTGGGCAAGGGCACCGGCGACGAAGAGGGAGAGCATGGAGAAAGACTCGGAGAACACGAGGATATTCGAGACCGCGGGGCGTGCAGAACTTGGCAGTCGAAGACAGCAGCTGAGGCCCGTGCTGCAAGGACGAGGTGATCACCGAATTTTTGGGATGGTGTTGTTTGGTGTGCTTGACGATGACGAGCGTGGGAAAGACTACCCGATTCCGTTATGTATTATTAGTTACTCTCCTGGTATGGCAGGCAAGTCCGATGTACGCGAGGATGCCAAACCTAAGAGGCCAGATCTTCTGAATAGCCTACTAGATGCTGCCTTTAAATTCAAGAATTTTGGGAGACCTCGTTGTTGTTGAGCCAACACGAAATCTTGTTTCATTGACTCTTTCTCTGCTTAGATCATTCTGGCCAGATAATAATTTTTCATGTACCATCGAGAAGAATCAGTCTCGATCTCTTCTATATAGACATTGAGTTATATTTTTTAGATACCCTGTAATTTTCTCTAATGCAGTAGCTATAGAATTGAGCAAGCTAAACAAGGTTGTTTCATTGACCCGTCTGTTTCATTGGCTTGTTAAATACTCTATATTCATGCTATTGTAAATTATGCCAATTGTGTTCTACGTAAATTTCAATGTACATATCTTCTAGGTAGCACAGTGCCGCGGCGCGTGAAGACACAACCTCAGTGCAAGTCCGCGAGGCGAGTCGCCATAAATAGCTCGATGGCACTGGCGGGGATATCATTTGCCAAGCGAGACGCAGTGTCTGAATTGACTTCGACGGATCGCCGTCTTATCTCCATCGACTTCAAATTAATCGACGCCCACTACTTGACTCTCGAAGAAAATTCGAGCGGACTGACGGCTACTGACGGTAATTATTGGCCCTTCAAAATTATGCACGTTTGCTTCGTGAGTAGTACCATTTGTATTGTCCAGATAAGTGGATGCGGCGCAGGCAAGTCCGTCCTATCACCGGTATATCAAAGGTTTCAAACTGACGTGATATCACCTCCTTCCAGTGCTGAAGCAATGGATAGGATCTACAATTGTGTCACCGCGCCTATCTGATGGTCGATTAGTCCAGTCTCTAATTAACGTAAAGCGCGATCATGTATTGGGTTCGACAACTTACAGGATTCCAAGTCTGGATTCTAATAGCCGCAAAACAGGCTGCGCATAATGACCGTTGCCATGCGCCTTGTTCTTTAACAGGCGAAACACAGCATTCAAACCCCAACTTCCCATCTGCACATACAACTGTATAAAGCTTAAAGCTTCCTGCCGTATCGCTGCGTACTCTCTGAGATGTCTCGTCACATCTTCGGGTCAAACACTATATATTATGCCCCACTTCCCCTGAAATGTGAGCAGACACGTATCTCTTTGAAGAAGTTGGCTCACATCTGAACAGGTATATGCATATTACTGATCTTGCTTTCGTCATCCACAGTCATCGGGGTCCAAATACACCAATGTCTGGAGGAGATCAGGAAAGGCACATGGGGTCAGGTTGGTGTCAGGGGAACTACCGTTCCGCGCTGTATATACTTTTCTTTTCCTTCTTTTCCATTGTTACATACTTACCTACGAATTGGTC
>JABCKH010000289.1:0-21886 GCA_018851285.1 Lyophyllum semitale | reverse complement strand
TATTTTCATTGCACGTGCTACAGAAACCATGCGTTAAATCCTTCCTTAACGCCGAATCGACCCGTACGCCAAAAAGCCGATCAAGAAATGCAGACCTTATACAAACAGATCGATCATCATCTGTTATAAGGTCAGCTACCGGAGACTAGGACTATATTAGAAGCAAGGATACCTGGTGATACAAGTAGAATACAGAGTAGAATATACCAAGAAGGCTCATTCCCAAGACCTATCACAAGTCCAACTATTCGCTACATGATTAAGGAGGGGTATAATACTATCGGTATCTGGTGCCTAGGTGTCTGTCGTAGATTTCATGGAAATGGCGTATATATGGCTTGGTGTGGATCCATCCACGTATGACATATCTGTGGTCGTCTTCTGGTGGGTGATCTAGTATGCATGGTGCATGATGGCGCTGCGCCTGCGGGAGGTTACGAGGACAAAGTCCGACGGGACAAAAGAGGCACGTTCGTGTTTGTGGGTTGCACCTGTGACAACTTTCCAGAGCTGTACAAGTCGACGCCGGAGGTGCCTTGAACGAGAAGTGCGAGTGCTGCTGGTGCTGCTATGAAAACTTTGTTTGGCAAAAGTAAGGACTTCGGTACGTTGCTTCTAGGACGAAGCGCAACTGACCTCAACTTTTTGGACTGGTCGTCTATGGAGAAGCGGGGGTAGGGGTGGAAGACAATGGCCATTGCAGCGATTATTGGGTGGTTGGTATGAGATAGTGTTGGGAACGAGTGTAGATGTCGTGAACGAGTGTGAAGAATATGAAATGTTCGTCGTAAAATAGTTGGGTTGAGGGGGGTGCAATCCTGATCGCGAAGTTCAGAGGATAGGGACATACCGTCTTATATTATGTTTTCCAGACAACAGCCACAGCTGACGGATAATGAGATGAGATTGCCCATTGTACCTCCAACATTGTTATGGTCACCGAATTTACATAGGTAGAACAATGATCATTTCGTCTATAGGAACGCCTTGTAAACTAACCATGATCAAACAAATTGAGCGGGCCGGGAGACAAAGTGCTACAGCGCCACAGGAAGAGTATTACGTTCACAAGCCACCGTCCTCGCAGCAGACGTGATTGGAATTTAGACTCGTTACCGTCTGTCTACCCAGGCAAGCTGTTTTGTCGTAGACAGACTGGTGGTTTTCGAAGGTTTACGGCGTCAGCGGAGTTAATATTCTTGCCTTTGCCGATGATGCCGGTCCAGTTATTTTTAGATCGACGTAGCTGTGAAGTTTCCTCTAGTTTCCTGTATAGGCTTTCCTTACCTCGCACTCGTTAAGCTAAGCAAGATGATGGACCATGCGCCTCAACAATGCTACGACCATGAAATTACCAGTTCTAACTTGGCGCTGGGATCCCCGCAGTATTCCTCCAGCCAAAACTTCTGCCAGTGGGAGCGTGAACGACGACATGAACCTGCTGCACGATACGCATGTCTCCCATATGTACTTTCTCCTCTCGATAATTGGCTCTGATCTGACATTCGCTGCTAGCAGAAATGGTTCTACCAAAGTACGAGTAGAGAGGTTCTATAATCTATTTATAAGTCATCGCGTTTTGTCACGGTGGCACCGCCGGCATGCACAGATTTCGAAGTCCGCTGACACCCTGTTGTAACCTAGCTGACGCACAATAGTCAGCAGGATGACAGTAACGAGCCTAATTGGAATTGAGCTTTTCATTCAATATCGGGTCTACAGTTCCTAGTGTTAATTGTGATAATAATATGTTAGAGGTATGGAATGAGACGGCCTCAGGGGTGCTAGTTTTAGTCTAGTCATATTCTTTCACTGTCTCCAGCGTCTTGCTCCATATCGCGACTTTTGGGTGCGCGTTGACCTGCATCGTATAATCCTGTCAGCCACATATAATGAGGATTGGCAGCTCGGGGGTTCTAACCTTGTTAGGATCGAAGTTGAGTACCTGCAAACCCTCCAGTGATGTCGCACGGGAGAGCGCTACATATGCTTGACCTGAAAATAGAAATGAATGGTCGAGCGAGCAGGGCGAAAATGAGCAATTACTGACCCTTTTCGAATACCTTACCCAGGTCAACCTTCACCCGATCCAAGGTCTGACCCTGCGATTTGTGTATACTCATCGCCCACGCCAAAATCAACGGAAGCTAATCAACACCAATCAGGCCAAACGCCTATGCAAAAAAAAAAAACAGAAAGCACCCACCTGCGTTCTAGACACCTGTACCTCGCCACTTGGAAGCTCAACCTTCCACACCT
This sequence comes from Lyophyllum semitale, assembly GCA_018851285.1. Lineage (NCBI taxonomy): Eukaryota > Fungi > Basidiomycota > Agaricomycetes > Agaricales > Lyophyllaceae > Lyophyllum > Lyophyllum semitale. Next base: position 19,627 of record JABCKH010000289.1, on the reverse strand, counting down.
CCGGCATAACCAAAGCACGCCTTTTGCCCCCATGTGGTACCACAAAATCCACGACAGGGTACAGCTTCACCTGCGCCGCGCTTTCCGCCTTCTTGGCGGTCCCCACCATCGAGTTGCTCCCAATGACGCAGGTTTCGCCATTGAGCGCGCCAACAATGTCGAACTCAGTGCCGTACATGGTGGGGTCGACGAAGCGCACCACGCGACCCATGCTGCCGTTGACGAGCGAATCATCGACGTTCTTGATCAGCATGACCTGTGCATCGACGCGCAGTGGGAGGGCGCGCGGCGCCATGAAGTTTGCCAGCATCTTCTGCTTCTGGTTCTCGTCCTGAATAAGCCCGCCGTCGATCGAGGTAAATAGCTCCTCTTGTGTTTGGAGACGAGAGATGCGCGTTGAGTTCGAGCGGTCGACATCCTCGCGCCGTGGAAATCTGAGTGCGGTGGTCAGGACCTGTCGATGATAACGGAAAGGGGAGTGCTCACAATTCCGTGGCTGCAAGTCCGTCTTCATACTCGATCTCGCGCGATAGGCTCTTGAACTTTGCGATAGATTTGGAAGACAGCCGGCCGAAACGCATCTCGTTCAGCATGTCGACGAACGCTGCCCACACGTTTAACATCAACCTCACGAACACATATGAAAGAACGCACCCTCATCTCGCTGGCGGAAGACTTTGGTGAGATTATATGTATGCTTCACCGTCTCCTTCCAGAGCGACGCCTCAAAGGCGAATTTAACCTGAGCACCGCTCTTTCCGACAGGCGGCAGTTGGAAGAAGTCTCCAGTTACGATAATCTTTGCATTGAGTTGAGCCCTGAACACACAAAAGGTTGTTAACCCATGACGGACCTGGATCCCACCAAATGGCTCGACTTTCTTCCGTAGCATACTGCCAATCCGTGCCAGCTTGTCAAATAAATCTCCGTCGACCATAGACACTGAAATTACGTCGATATGGGCGCAACTAGTGTATAGAGATATCCGTACCTTCGTCAATGATGAGCACTTTTGTCCTTAACCACCGCGCGCTCGCCTTCTTATTCTTTCTAATTTTCTTTGCCAGATCCTCCGCGCTCTCAATCCCAAGCCCAATCCCTGCGAATGAGTGGATCGTCACACCGCCAATGTTGCACGCCGCAATACCCGTTGACGCCGTAATTGCGATTGCATCGGTAGTCGTTCCATACTTCTTGCGTAGCGTCTTTATGATCTCGCGCAACAGCACTGATTTCCCGGTTCCTATGAAAGATATGAGAAATGCCCCAATGCACCTAAGCACAGCATATATGCGCACCAGCACTACCAGTATAGAAGACACTATTGCCCTCCGATACCAGCTTCAGGATTTGATTTTGCTCTTGACTCAAAAAGACGGCTGCGACTTTCGAATTTGCCTTCGATGTCGAACTGCTGCTCGATGGAGGTGGTGCTGTGCGCGTCGATCGTGCAACCACCGGTTTCTGAGTTTTCGGGCCCGCATACGCCGATTTGGAGATAAAGCTAGGCTCAGACAACGGGTCGTCCTTCCAGGACGGTGGCAGCTGCCTTGGTTTCTTCGCGACAGGTGCATCGCTCGCCACAGGGCTAGCCCGCTTGTTGACACCTTTCGACTCAACCAGAGCTTGTCCTCTCGGAGCTGAGGAAGTCCCTGCTAACGCGTCCTTGATATCCTTCAGACGTTGCTGGGCGCCGGAGAGCTTCGGGGCGGCTGCGGTTTTAGGAGGAGTTGGCAGCCATTCGATCTCAGACGTAGATGAGCTCGAGAAATCGCGTTTTACGGTGCGCAAGCCAGATTTCGCAGTTTTGGACATTGCGGAGACCGTGGAGGTGATGATTATTGGCGACTCCGATGAATGGCTTGATTTTCTGATTCAACGAGACGACAAGTCACGTGTCCGTGCCTCGCGTCGAACGCGTCGTTCGACTCGTTAGCGCGACTCGCAATGTCGACGCGTCGACTTGGTCAAGCGAAGTCCTAGGCCCACCTTCATGATTCTGACTCTATAAATTTTATGACGACAAATAAAATATAACTTAAATACGCTATATAGTCCAAAATCTTGTTATATGCTTCGTACTATGTGGGGATTGCTTACGATGTACTGACTAGGCAACAACGATTGAGTATAGGGATAGGAGCCATTGTTTGTTCACTATTCTTATAATTGAATACATCAGGGAACAATAGAACTATCATTGCTTCGCTCGTGCAACTTCGGCCATTACACGACACATAAACAGCTGGGATGAGTGTTTCACAAATGCCTCAGTTGAAGACGTATTGTCGTGGGCATCAGTGTGCATGGCATTTGCACTCGCCAGCCTTGCAGGCGCAACTAGTACGTGACGGAGAAGATGGATTGAATATAACAGGGATACAATCCGTAAAATGAGAGCGACGGACCTAGCACCGCAGTTGCAGTCTGCGAGGTCGCAGCAGGATTGAGAGACGGGGGTCTGAGTAGTCTAATGAACGGCGTGTCAGCAATTGAAAATCGGCTCCGTACTGGAAAACCTCACGGTGAACATATTGCTAAGCAGTAGTTATTGGAGTTGGAAAGTGCGATTTGGATTGCGATGACGCTATGTACTGCACCTCTTTACCCCCTACTTATACCTTCCATTCATCTGTTTACTGTTGTCTGTGTATGACCGAGGATCAGTCAGAAAATCGTCCGGCGTCTAGTAACGGAAAATCTCTGTCCAGAAAATCCCTCAGCATCGAGGAAATCCGTCACACGTGGAGATGACCTCCAAGAAGTCCCTCACCCAACCCGGTGGGCCAGACCAAGGCGACTCGGCCATGAGCCATTCCAGGTGATTTGCTCGTTTGATGTATGGCTGGCCATTACAAAGCAGTTTATCGATTTGAAGGGCTTCAGGTGTCAGTATATCCGCAGCGGTGAGTGGCGTTTTATTAGCACCATGTTGTCGAAACGCCTGAATTTACATGAACGTCAGTCATCAGGCGACATCCCCGAGTAGTCAGAGGTGGATTATGGTATGGAGCAAAGGAGACGATGACACATGCTCTTTGAGAAAAGTATACCAAATACGCGAATTCGAGCTCTGTCCTGCTGACTGAGAATATAACGGCAAGATGACTGATTGCCCGACCGGTGACAGACTTTCGTGGTGAGTCAGAAAATTTGGCTTACTCGACTGGAATGAAATATGCGTTATGGGGCCCGCCCTATCCAGCTCTAGCTTGATTGAACGGCGATACTATCTCATCCTAGAATAAGCGTGCCATTCATGGTCAACAGTAGCAAAGCCACTCACCGAATCGCAGGGCTGAAGGGATTCGGGGTTTAATGGGTCATGTCCTTGATAGCGAGTCACATCGTTTCAAGTGGTTTGAGAAAAGTGGTGATTGTAGTTGGCCTCCATGGTGAGCCGGATATTATCTAGGTGGCGTAGTAGTAAATAAACTCGTATACTTTTATTAAAGATATGCCCGAGCGCTCCTCCTCGCCATCTAGATAGCGGAAGTGAGTAGATCCTGCCAACAGGAAAGACAGCATGAAACGTACCTCAACGACTTTCCACCCTCCAGTGAGTTCATTGGTCAGCTCCTCCTCCACACGCGTGACTGCAGCTATGTACACGCATTGCTCGACCTTGTTATCCGCGCCAACGGCAATCTCGCCTGTTTTCGCGTTGCGGAACATCAGGACCTCCTGCGTCGAAAACTGAACGAGGAACACTGGAACATCATTCTCCAACATCTTCGCGTCAGAGACCTACGTGTTTAGTCGCGAGCGTCAGCATGCCGCTATGGAAGAAAAGATTGCGTAGCGGCTTACGTCGACTTGTCGAATGTCGAGGACTTTGCTGTCGCTAATGAGTCCTTGCTTGAGGTAATGCTCCATTGTCGCCCATAGAACATTGTACGTCTAGAAGCACATGGGTGTCTGGTTGACCATGACGAGAAATTTTTCATACCGCTTCGCTACACCACGATCGCAGCGCCTCTTGGTCCGCCGACAGATAGGCGTCCACCACTTCCGGCACAATATACTCCCGTAATTCGCGCTCAAAGCTCTCGCGGTTAAAGGAGGGGTCGAACGCCTTCATCGCGCGCATCACCTGTGCCATCTCATTCTCGTCAAAGAACGAGCCTATCGACTGCGTCACAGAGCGCACAGACGACACGACCGGATTCTCTGACTCGTCGAATGCTTGACGCAGCTCAACAAATGAGCGTAGCACGGGGTTCGTCTCCTTTAGCCGGTTCCACTTTTCCTGCCGTGGTGAGTCCTTATGCAGCACAACAGCTTGGCCGGCTCTATGCCACCACGCATTAGCATTCCGTCAGTATGTACGTATAGAGGGAAGAACTTACTCTGGGTCTGCGGTGACTCGCGTCCCAGCTGGGCCCAGCCCATCGCCTTTGCCAGCCTTTGCCAGCCGCTTCTGCCGCCGCAGCCGCCGGGCCTCTTTCTCCTCGAATCCGGCGTGTTTGGCGCTGCCGCTGTCGTCCAAGGCATCTACCAGAGTCTCAGAAAGCGTTTTATACGCTGCAGTCTTACGTATTGGCTCGGTAGATCTTTCTATAGTAGAGGACACTGCGGCAGAGGCTCTTGAAATCTGTAAAACGATGTTATACAACAATCAACGAGAATAGATACTGTCATACTCACCGCACGCATCACCTCACTCTCTTCCATCGTTTTCAATGCCTCGGAAACGGCATCCCCGACCTTGACACCTGTCTTCTTCAGTTCTTCCGCTGCAGCCCGTAATCGAGGGTTCTCTTTGATACTCGACGTAAGCTGACGGAATCAAGCAGTTAATACTCCGCAGACGCGAGTCAAAAAAATTGCAGACGCACCCGTGCGCGCTCATACGCCGCCCTAGCTTTTTTCATCGCCTCCGAGTCCTGCAACTTGTCCACGTCGCCTTGTAGCTGTTTCACGTTGTCCTGCAGCTCTCGGTTCTTTCGCAACTCATCTCGAAGCACCTCCACGAATGTCTGAAACGGTGACTTTGGAAGCTCATTTTGGCGTCGTGCGGATGAATGAAAGCCAGCAGTGCTAGTTATCCGGAATGGGGCAGGGTAAAGAGCAGGCTGAGGAGTGAGCAAAAGTCTGCCATGGCTGCGGGCAGCGCTACGCACGACACGGCTTTGAAGATGACGAGGAAGCATATTGCAGCGGACGTGAAACGAAGGTGGATGAGCTGTGGACAATACTCTCGATCACGATTCACTCTGAAATTTCACGGGTCACGTGGCAAAACTGGGTCGCGTGCGGCAGCGTGCGACGCCGACTGGTGGTGTATGTCAGTAGAACATTGAGAACCCTTGCTGCTCAAACTTGTAGACGAGGAGCAAGATATAAATGAAAAGGATTTTCCAGAGATTTCTGGGACTCAGGAGAATTTATATATACTTGTCTACTAGTCTCGCCAGTTCTACTACCCGTTCGTACTAACCACCAAATTGAAACTGACAGTACAGTAGAGTGCAATCAATTCCAAACCCTCTACAAGTGCGATCAAAATGGACCAACACTGACTGGAGAAGAAGCTTTTGCCTTCATGATCAGTCGCATGGGCTGCCAACAACTGTGAAAAAAAGTAAGTAGACCTAATAGATTTGGGAGTTTCAAGTTTGAAAACGTCACGAAATGTAGGAACTATGCCAGGCAGTGTGGCACTGGCAAAGGTGGATCGCCTGTCGAATTTTTTTAGCTGAACGCCTCTGCAATAACAAATTCGTTGAACTTGAACGCGAAAAGCCACAAATCCTCGAGAGTGTGCTGTAAAGCTAATAAAACACATGATTATAATTAAGATGAATAATAGAGTGGGGTGTGGAATCTAGGTGGGGGTAACTCATAGTGTGCTGTAAAACCTGAAGCTGCTACTTTGGCTCTCGGACAGTATTGTCTGGCTTTTGGTCGTGGCGGAAGCTCGCCCAAGCTTCCTCGGTCGCGACTGCGATACGCTCCTTCATGCTGCCAAAGCTGTCCAGGGCTGGTCGCACATCGAGCGAGAAAACGGGCGAGCCATCCGGCTCAGGAGGGGCGGAATAGTAGTCGATGACGTAGCGGACCTCTTCGCCTGTTTTGGGGCGTCGGACTACCCAGTCATGACGGTCAAACGGCGCTTCCGAGCTAGAAACCAATTGATGGTTTGTCACTGATTGGCAGTGGTGGAAAGTGTGGCGACGTACTTGAATCGTGAGGGAAGTAGCCATCCTGCAAACATCCAAAACCGAGCTTTGGGCGACATCTCACCCGGCCGACCCTTAAATCGTGCGAGTTGGATATCATCATGGCTGAATGACATACAGCTCAGTGAGTATGGTAATTCTAAATGTGTTATCCAAACCAAACTCACGTATACTGCCTCTTCTCCCACTTAAGGACTTCCATCCATGCCCGCTCGTTCAGGAAGTTGTGAATATCAACCATAGTCTCCACATGCTCCTCGGGTGTCTCCCAACCCTTCCGTACCAGCGCATTATAAAACTGCTGTGGTGACGGATAGTCCCATTTTGCTGAGTGGTCTCGAGGGATCGACGACTCCGTCCGTTCCGTTGGTAGGCGTATCGTCTGGTTGGGCGCGGGTGTCTGAGCGAGATGTGGCATCTGGTTCAGAGGATTCAGGTTGTCATGGTCGATTGGACATTGCGCTGGCTTTGCGGGTGCGTCGTGCGCAATCGGACATGCCGCCGTTTTATGGGGAACTGGGCAGGCAGATGTGGAGTCTGCAATTTTTGGTGACGCAGTATTGGGAAGAGACGCTGTCTGTCCCATGGCGAGCGAGAACTTTGTGCGGAAGAGGTTATTTGTTCGTGTTTAGTCAAGAAGGGTTTCTGCCGCTTTTCAGCCGAGCACGTGGCGGTCATTAACCTCGGCTGACAATATTTCGGCGGCACTCCTGTCTTGATACAGGACATTCTAGAGATAAGTCCAAAACCTATTGTATACCACGATTTCTTCCAGGAGATACCTGATGATCTACTCCCATTCCTATCCAAAAACCACTAGACCAATGTCCGTTAGATGGGTCCGAGTGGCCGTCCAGTGAGTTCTATGTTATCATGGATTTTTGGCGCTTAAGAGAACCCTGTCAGGTTTGGCAAAAGACAGTTTTCAAGTCAAGACCAAAGGACGTCCTGGAAACTGTTTTCTCTGACGGGCGCTAATAAGGAGCAATACTACTAAGTAGTATGCTGCAACCTCGACCTCGGACTCCGATGAGATATGCTTCTTTCTCAGCTCCGAGCATTCTGTGTTGTTTCTTCTATGACCTCTCATGATCCGTCCTATGGCATTGATGCTTATTTGACAAATCCCCGACAATTCTATGTCTATGGAGAAGATCCATCGCAAAATTGACGAATAGCCGTACGCAGGATGGACTTTCATGCAAAACAAGCAAACAAGCTGCCGGCCCGCGCATCCTGCTTCTGGTTAATGTTTTTTTGTTATTTCTATCCCATTGTCGTATGAGGCCATCCTAAGCCTCTTCCTTAGGATGTTCGTCCTCTGCTATGGGTGCGCTTTGACTCTCGCCCTCGTCGCAGAACCACAGAAATTCCACAAGCACGGTGGAATATGCCCATCCGCATGGTGCAGCTATTTGCTTACATAAATGACCACACTTTTTTCTTGTTCTCGTTCTTTCTTTTAGCATCGTCGAACTTCGCTTTTCGTCAGATGGAAGACGTTGGTGCTTTCTCCGTAATATTCAATAGCTGGCTGATATTCTACTTTAAATATCAAGGAAACATTCGCTCCCTTCTGCCTATACGTTATGGGCGCTGTCGACTGACGTAAGTTGACAGGGATAGTACTCACAGTAGCGCCGCATCGAGACTTTTCCCTGCCTCTTCGTGAGTCTGATTTCTTTCTGAAGATTTCGTACAAGTAAACTCGTGTTTTCAGGCCGCCTGCACTGTTCATTAGTCTGCTCTCCAGCGACATACGTGATGCGAACTTGTGGAGTTACCTGTATCCACAGGCTTGGTAGTTCTTGACATCGATCACCTGGTCTTAGCATATCTGTCAAAATAATCAGAGTCACAAGAAAACTTTCGCATGATCTTTTGTCTCGATCAGGATGCTTATACAAGTGGAATAGGAACAGAGAGCTATCATGACCTGGTGCGCACCTCTTAAAACTGCGAGTGGTGGCGCTGGACTATGGGCGATGTGGAGCTCCCAAGGCACAAATCAACCTACACTGACGCCTGACCCTCTTTGCTAGTTCACTGCCAACTCTGACTATCGCTCCTCCATTCCATGATCGATGGTCACCGGTCACCAACAGGAGTACATCAAATTCACCGTCCTGGCCACGTACCTGGGAAACCTGTCATCGATGAATGTGTGAGTCCGTTTAAGGCGATCGTAGACATGTTTAGTTAAAGTCTATAATGTGGTTTAGCCGAGGAGTCTGTTCCACCCTGACCCCGAGGGGCGAATAGACGCCCATGGCACCGCAACAGTCCCTAACTACTCCTCGATATTGAAATTCAAACGTTATGCTATTCGCTTATCCCTCATTCGTGCATTAGACGCCTGTTCACATTCCTTGGGCTTGGTATGGACTTGCCTCCAAGACAACCTTGGTTTCGATCGTGGCCCTGGATCTCCGTTTGAAACCATTAACAAGCGTTTTTGGCAAGTTGTCGGCTTCGCGCGGGAGGGCTTTACGTGGAGATCTGATCGCCGATGGATCTCTGTGCTTCGCCACATGATTCAGTCAAGTTTAGTATAAAAGTGCCCCTAGTACTACTTCCTGCCCAGCTGACAGCTTCGTACTTCCCGTCACCCACCCTCAAGTACTCGCATTCTCCCACAAAAAATGCCCGGAGGCGCAATTGCAGGAGGCGAAGGTGTCGGTGCCAATGCGCCCAAGGTCGTACTCTCCTTTTCTTCTCGTACACTCTCTCTAACACCCTTTCCCTCTCATACTATAGAACAAGTTCGCTGGAATTGCCATGACAGGTGAGCTGCCTGTGCCGTTGGGTAGTACTCCCCGAGTTTTCACTGATCATTTCTCTAGCGTTCAGCGCGTTCGGAGGTATCCTCTTCGGTTATGATACTGGCGTCATTAGCGGTGTCAAAGAGATGAAGGATTGGTTGAGGACTTTCGGTTATCCTGACCCTTCCAAGCCAACAGGCTATGGCATTTCTTCGTCGAATGAATCCTTGGTCGTCTCTATCCTGTCCGCTGGTACCTTCTTTGGCGCACTTTTCGCCGCTCCAACTGCTGGTGCGCCGCTTTCCCACATTTGCGTACCTCCGTACTAATGACTCCTCCAGACTATATGGGTAGGAAATGGGTATGCGATGACCACTCACCTTTAGGGTTGATTCCCTTTCCTCATATATCTATAGGGCATCGTCTTCGCCTGTCTCATCTTCTCTGCCGGTGTTGCCATGCAAACTGCTGCAACGGAAATTCCTCTCTTTGTGCGTATACTGCCTTTTGTCGTTCCATATCGTAGCTGACTAATTTACAGGTCGTGGGTCGTGTTTTCGCTGGTCTTGGTGTCGGTCTCGTCTCTTGCTTGATTCCGATGTATCAATCTGAATGGTGCACTCCTATTTTCTCTGTCTTCGTGCTAGCTGATTTGTGAGGGTAAATAAGCTCTCCCAAATGGATTCGCGGTGCCATTGTCTCGACATACCAATGGGCCATCACGATTGGTCTGCTGATTGCATCCATTATCAACAATGCTACGAAGACTCGCGACAATCACACTTCGTATCGCATTCCTATTGCCATCCAATTTGTGTGGGCTGCTATCCTCGCCGGTGGAATGTCTGTACTTCCCGAGGTATGGTTTGTTTTTCGTCTGACACGCTTTGGTTCACTGACCATGTCTAGTCCCCCCGCTGGCTCATCAAGCGTGGCCGTGATGCGGATGCCGCAGCTTCTCTCAGCAGACTAACGGGCTACCGTCCCACGGACCCCGAGGTTGAGGTTGAGCTCGACGAGATTCGTGCCAATCTTGAGGCTGAATTGGCCCTCGGTGAAAATTCCTATCTTGATTGCTTCAAATTCTCCAAGAACAAGATTGCTCTGCGTACTCTTACTGGCATCTTCATTCAGGCGTGGCAACAAGTACGTTTCGTGTTCTTCACATGTTTATACAGGTATTTAATGATCTGAATCTTGCTATCAGTTGACTGGAAGTAAGTAATCCTGCATCGCTCAGTCTAGAACCTAGAGCTAATTCCTAATTTATAGTCAACTTTATCTTCTACTACGGCACGACGTTCTTCCAGAACTCAGGCATCAGAGATCCTTTCCTCACCTCCATTGCTACCAATATAGTCAATGTATTCATGACCTTGCCCGGAATGTGGGGTGTTGAGCGCTTCGGCCGCCGCCGTCTCTTGCTCGTTGGCGCCGTCGGAATGTGTCTTTGCGAGTACATCGTTGCTATTGTCGGTGTCACAATTTCCGTCCAAAACATTGCTGGCCAGAAGGTCCTCATCGCCTTCGTTTGCATCTACATCGTACGTTATAGTCTCCCCTATCTCTATCAACACATTGTTGATCACTTACAATAGGCCTTCTTCGCTTCAACTTGGGGACCTATTGCCTGGGTCATCACTGGTGAGATCTTCCCACTCCAAGTCCGTGCCAAAGCCATGTCGCTTTCTGTTGCCAGCAACTGGTAAGTCATACATTAATATCAAACGCCAATTACTGAGTGATTTTCAAGGCTATGGAACTTTGGTATTGGTTATGCGAGTAAGTTCCCTCCCACTGCCTGGATACGGTCCATCCTACTGACATGTCCTCCCAGCGCCCTTCCTCGTCAATAAGCAACCGGGATCCGCTGGTCTCGAGGCCAAAGTGTTCTTCATCTGGGGATCCACGTGCTTCTGCTGCATCATCTTCACATACTTCTGTATTCCCGAGGTGAGAATGTGCTCTCAGATTGTTTGATCCAACTAATGCTTTCATTCCCACAGACCAAGGGACTGTCGCTCGAGCAGATCGATCTCATGTACCAGAATACCATCCCCGTAAAATCCCTCGAATACCGCCGACGCCTCATGGCAGATGGTACGGTCACAGAAAAGGGAGAGACCGATCAAGACAATCAAGATGAGAAGGTCTAATCATCTTGGTCTCTCGTTTCGTTGGGTCTTTGCAACTGTGATATATCTTGATTCCATTTATTGATGCGCCCATCATACTAATCGTTTACGACGTGTACCATTTCCCACATTTCCCACATACCTGTACCTCTATCATGGTTCACGAATTCTGCACGACGTATTTGTCATAATGACCCCCAGGTTCCCTTATGACTCGGTAATAAAACATAACTCCCGGGCTTCCTGTTTGGCGTCAAACCATGTCAAGATGCTCTATAACGACCCTTCTGATGACCAGACCATATGCCGTGGTGAGACATATCCTTCCCAGTCACTTGATCTTTGAATGAATTGAACTCGTTCCGAACCCCGAGCCTCTATATTCGTACTGAGTACAATTGATTGACAGAGAAGTGCCCTGTGACAGATGCTGATCGCAGTTACTTGACAAGATACATAGCAAGAAGCCAGACTTCAGTGCTCGGAAGTACTTGTGTGTGATGCCTATGGGGGTTGAACGGACAACGTGTAGACGCTTGCCGCAGTTCTGAGAATGCGTGGAATGGATCAGTGGTCATCTGCTGCATACGGCAACGACTGTGAAGCCCGGATCCCATAGGAGTCAGAAAAGTACGGACATACATATAATAGACTACTTATCTTTGAACTAGAGACTCAACAGGCTGCCAAGGTGCGTAACACATTGTTGGCAACTTGGCATCGCATTGCCCGCACAAAAGCGGTACATCCATTCACGTGGCGAGATGCGTTTACCATCAGTAGTGTTAGCGAAGAGGAGGTCGTTTTCGGCGGAGAATCCCCAGCGGGCGGAATCAGGAGGTGAAGTGATTGCACGCAATTCGTTGCAGATGATGTTGGTCGCGAAATGATTGAGATTCTAATAGACGATGAGGAGGATAGGAAACTCATAGTGGGAGGTGACGATGTACAAGGTCATTCTTGTCGTATCCAAAAGGATCTAGGAGAAGACAGCCATCAGCCTGAGCTTGGATCTGGATGAATACAGTGAGCCCATTTTCAATTTCTTCACCCGCAACTAGGAACCAGAAGAACATGAAAGACTGGAAATAGGTCGGTCAGGAGAGGAGGATCATCAGGGAAACCTGGACTTACGAGAATGACTGTGAGGAATGGTCAGCCATCGCAAGGAACTCCAGATCTGGAATGGCTTTGCGAAAGCAACGCTGGTCAGTAAAGGTGGTGGTGGATGGTCACAAACGCTATCTACCAGGAAAAAGCAGGACAACATTGGGGCACAAGAGCAGGACATGATGGAGACAAATATACTTCGTTCAGATGTAATGGTACCTCGACCAGCATACTGGGACCAAAATCATAGGCATGCTCAAGCTCGTGAAGTCCGTGACGATGTTTCTCCACTTCCTCTGCATTCACAAATCGGTAGGAACGAATCTCTGCACTCACGCGTCAAACAAGAAGTGTAAGAAGCTGGAAACAGACACGTACCACAATTACGGAATTTCTCTTGATTTGTGTCGACTAGAAACGCGATGAATCCTCTATGCCCTACCACCACTACATGAGGACCAGGAAGTGTCATTAACTGCTTCCGAACCGCCTCGGCTCTTTCCGCTGCGTCTTCGAAACAATGGGTTTTGTAGTTCCATTCCTCATCGCATACGGAAAAGTCTAAGTCTTCATGCAAGGCCTGCATTTCGGCGCGAGATCGTCCTATGTTGCAGTTCGCGTCATGTGCTTCCCGTAGATCGGGCCAGAGCCAAAGTGGGGTTGCATCGGGACCTTCAGTAAATGCAGATGGAAAGAGTGCACGAGCTGTTTGAATGGTACGTGTCATCGGAGAAGTGACGATGGCGGATGGCTTAATCTTGAAGACTGTCGATAGCTGAATGCCGAGGGCTTCAGCCTGCGCAAAGCCTTTGTCCGTCAGAGGAGGGTCGCAGAGGTTATAGGTGCGATCGATACTGATCGAGGTAATCAGTGAGCATTGGGTTATTACATGGATTAGATGTAATCACTTGTGGAGAGCCTCGCCATGACGGACTATATAGATTGTCGTCAATGGAAGAGGGGATGTCGATTCGTTGGCAATTGCCATTTCCTTGACTATTTGCAGAGGCTTCGGCGGGCTGGGGCGGTGGCAGCACGGCGGCTGTGCAGGGCGCGCACGTCGTCGTTGATGGCGTTGGCGAAAGTTCGTGATAGCCGGATCGCGTAGTTGGTGTGCCCCGAATAGAAATGTATTATACAGTAGAGGATTTGAGCTTAGATTTAAGTCAGATCGAGCACGAAATCCGTTTCAACTTAGGCTGAATGCAAATATGGTAAGTTGCGGATAATTGGATCAGATTCAGATAAAGCCGTCGAATCATTGGGAAACGAGAGACGGACGCCGAGTTGAACGTTACCAAAGGGAGCTGGCCAGGGCGCAAAACTTTGAAGAGTTAATCAGAATACATACATACATATGTGTTAAAAACTTTAATTCGCTGTCCATCCATAGTCCATGGCAGTTTCGAGATCATCCCAGCAAGTTCTCCAAAATCGTCTTGATACCCCACGCGCCCGGGTCTGCAATTCTTTCCTTCTTCAAACGATCGCCCTCCACATACGCGCTGCGCCCAGCTTTCGCCTCGACGTCCTTCGTCCCCTCCGCGGCCGATGCAGCAGCCTTGACAGCCGCCGCCATATCGCCTCCGGCGCTCTGGGCCAGCGTTTCGACAAAGGCTGCCAGAGGGTCGACGAGGGTGCGGGAAGGCGGGCGAGCCCGTGTGTAGGTGTAGAGCTTGGTCAGGGCGTAGGTGAGAGCCTTGCTCCATGCGTCTGGGGTAACGGTTGGGCTGGTGGTGGATTGAGACTGAAGACCTTGTGCGAGAGCCGAGAAGAAAATCCTGCATTGGGATAAGTGGTACAAGGTTATCGATGATGAAGTATTAGGGCGTGGAAAGAAAACGCACGAATAGAGTGCTCCACTTGTGCCTCCCATCGCTTCCTCTGCCACCTGGGCGACAGTGATGACGGAGCCGACCAAGTCGTTACCGTCGATGCTACCTTCCGAAAGTTGCTTAAGCACCGCTAAAGCATGTGTCAGATGTAGTCCCCAGGCTCTTGAAATGTCATACCTTCAGCCCCAGCCTAATCAAGGAAAAGTCAGTGAGCAAGAGTCTATATATAGCTTACAGAGGCCTACCTTGAGGGTGAGCCCGCAATCTCCATCTCCAGCTATAGTGTCCATGCGCGTAATGTCTGGCTCGGCAGCGATTACAGCCTTACATGCGCGTTCGACCCTCGTTTTGAAGGACATAACCTCGGAAGCCTTCAGTGGCGACCCAGGTGCCTGCTTCTCTGTTTGAGGAGCCGCTTTTGCAATTTGGAGGTGGTCGGGGGGAGGTGTACGAGAGGACCATTTCCATCCTGGAGCGTCTGCTTGCTCGTCGAGAAGGGAGAGGAGAAGGGGTGATGAGGGGGCGGAAGTACTGTCCTTGGAAGGAAGGAGGAGAAGGGTGATTGAGAACCCTGGCATGTTGAGACTCGTCTAGATAAAAATGATTGGTGGCTGCGTGATAGCAGGGACTCAATAACCTACCATAAAGCTGCCGGACAAGACACGGTGGACGACGACGCCTCTGGCATGAAGAGCGCTGTGTGCCTCACCCACAATAGCGCCGAGCTCCAGTTCGCTGACCCCGCCAAGGTTGTTGACCAAAAGGACAACCTCATCTTTGCTGTTCTGACCTTGGAAAGGTAGGAAAGAACGCTCGGGGTCCGAAGTCGACATTAACAGGTCAAGAAGCTGGAGAATGAGCTCATTGAGAGGCGGTGTTGGGGAGAGCCGGCGATTCCCGCTTTCGTTGTGAATGCCCATTCCTATCTCAATCTCGGAGTCCTGAAGATGAGAAGCCGCAGGAGCAGTGCCAGGGACCTGTACAGGGGAAATGAGAGGTCAAGATCCGGTATTATTTGGACACATACGTGACAGTGCTCGAGGCCAACACCGATGGTGGCTACGTTCGAAGCAACCCATTGGGCAATGTTGCAAACATCGTCAAGGCTTCCACCACGGTTGGCGAGGGCCCCTGCGATTTTATATACCAAAACTGTGCCAGTCAATCCTCTGATCAGGAGTGAGGCAGGAAGTCTTAAAAAGGACTCGTGGATATGTATACCTTCTGCCAACGATGCTTCCCTGGGTCTTGCCTACAGCAACATCATCGCCGACGATGATGAATCTGACCCGTTCAGCCTTCTCAGGATGAAGTGCCGCATATCGTTCCTTGGCTAGCCCGAAATTGAGGACATCTCCAGTATAGTTTCTGGTCGATGGTACATTAAGCAGCCAAAGGATGTGCATAACAAGGAAGTTCACTTGACAATGATCAGTGTTCTATGAATATTTGTCAGTTAGGTGTGGCAAACTCTCGTAACGTCAAAGTACCCTTTGTCGTTGTCAACCAGTTCGATCCCGCGGCGCACTTGACTCGCGTTTGGGGAAGCAAAAACGTTTCCACAGACAGCACCTGCGTGACGTCAGTAGGTCATGCGACATCGGTCAGCTGGATCGACCTACCAGTCAAAATGCCTTGACCTGAATCATTTGGATGATTGAGATGTGGGTAGATTGCAGAGACACCTTACCTACGAAGCCTGCATGAGCAGGTTCATGGCCAGACCCACCCCCACACAAAAGCGCTACTTTCGATCGATCATGCAAGCCAAGATAAACGGCTAACCTGTGTTTAGATCGCTTCATAATAAAATCCGTGGGGCCTTACTTTTGTTCTGTTCATCCAGGACAAGTTTTGGATTGATTGCGCACAAGCCTCGAAGCGAATCGAGCACGAGAGATGCTGGTGTGTTTAAAAAATGCTTGTCTATCGAATAAACATCGGTTCAGCGACATCACTTGGAGACAAGTTAAAGCCTCACTTTGGACAGACATGGTGGTCAGTGATCAAGCGTGATCAAGCGGAATATGTAGAAGCCGGAAAACATATTATTCCACACAATCGACGGAGCAGTTCCGGGGCAACCGCGCTCCTAATTGTCAATTACTAAGCGAATCACGTGCAGAACAGCGCGTATTTGTCGAAGGTCTGGTTTCCTTTCATTCATTTTTTGTTGTCTTTGAGCCCATATAAGCTTAGGTGGCGCCCTGATTCCTTCTTTCCTTCTTACAACCACGACATATCGATACCATGACTCTCCAATCCTCACCAGCCAGTTCACCGTCCCCTAACGAATCTCCTCAGCCAAGCCGCAAACGCCAACGAAGTCAGTCCATGCAGTCCGATGCGTCCTCCTCTTCGCTCAAGCGGACGGTAGTGAACGCGAGCCCTTCAGATGCGGTCATTCGCAGTCCTAAAACCGATCAGATGTCCACGTTAACCCTCGCCGATCCCAATCACGATATTGACTCATACATGAAGGAACAGGGAGAGGACGAAATCCCGGCGCTCTTTACGCTAGGCCCTTCAACATGGCCAGGGAACTTTCCTGCGGTCCCCAAGACCGCTTCCCCCGAGGAGAAACTTTCGTTTGTGGAGAAAAACAAAAGTCGGAAGATGGAGGCTAGGGAAACGTGGTATTTGGTCGCGCGTGACTGGTGGAAACGCTGGAGGAAAGCTTTGACTGGTGAGGTAGACAAGGAAGGTCCAATGAACGAGCAGGATCTCGGTCCGGTCGATAACTCGCGTCTGCTCGATTTCTATGGAAATCTCCAGTCATCTTTGGCCGAAGGTGTCGACCTAGAGTTCGTGCCAGCAGAGGTGTGGAGTTGCTTTCTCGACTGGTCAGGACTTCTTTCCAAATTCACCACTTTTTGCCACTGACCTCGATTCTAGGTACGGTGAAGCTATTCATCCCCTTCCACGAAGTGTAATCGAAAGAGGCACGTCAAAGCAGACATCTTTGGAGCTGCGTCCTCCGATCCTTAAAGTTCTCCGAATGGTGACCGACAAAAGCGAAGGCCCCCCTTACCCATCGATCACCATTTCCGCTGGCGAAACAGTCAAGACACTGAATGCCCAACTTGCTGGCGCTGTGACACCAGCTCCCGGGACAACAATATCTTTCCGTGTCTGGAAGATCGACCCTATCGACAGGAGTACACTCCACTTTGCTTATTCTCGGCTCTGGGGATTCAGCCCAATGATTCTGGAGGACAGTGACAAGACCCTTGAAGAGGAGGGCATCCAATCCGATGATTGTTTTGTTGTTGAGTTCAAGGAGACGTCAGGGTGGATTGCAGAACTGCCGCAAAGCGTACCGCCACCACCACTCACTGTCACTGGATGTCCTGGGGTTCCTGTGCCTCTATTCAATTCAAACGACAGTTTTTTCAATCGCATGTCGAAGTCTCTCGCGTTACCGTCCACCTCTGTTACCAAGGTCGACAGCCTCTATGATTCGTTGTCGCCTTCCTCATGGAAGAGTAAGGAGAAAGCACTGGAACCTGGTACTTTAGGTCTGGGGAATATGTATGTCATCTTTATCATCTTATCTTCCCTTACTTACACGCTATCTTCAGGGGGAATACGTGTTTCATGAATTCTGCACTCCAGTGCCTGGCGCACAATAAGGAACTTACGGATTACTTCTTGAGTACGATACATCGTACCCTAACCTCGTCGGACGCTCACATTTTTAACAGCCGGTCTGTATCAAGAGGAATTGAATCCAGACAACCCTCTCGGTATGAAAGGTGCAATCGCAGAAGCCTTCGGCGCACTTCTCCAGCGTATTTGGGCCGCTAGCGGATCCTCCACGTCATACTCACCCCGCGAATTCAAGTCGCAGCTTCAGCGCTTTGCCCCTCAATTTAGCGGATACCAGCAGCACGACTCGCAAGAATTGGTGGCATTCCTACTTGACGGCCTTCACGAGGACCTGAACCGCGTCTTGAAGAAGCCTTACGTAGAGAAGCCGGACTGGGAAGGTGGAGGTGATCTAGAACTTGTGAATCTCGCGCAGAACTCATGGGAGGGATACATGAGACGAAACGACAGTGTCATTGTTGACTTGTTTCAAGGCCAGTACCAGAGTACCCTCGTTTGCCCTGAGTGCGCGAAGGTATGTTATCTGTTTTTTTCTTTGTGCTACAGTCATCGATATTTACAACGATACCCAAGGTCTCCATTACTTTTGACCCTTTCATGTACTTGACGTTGCCACTCCCGGTACATAAGTGGAAACATACCATTTTGTATGTACCTTGGGACCTCCAGAAGCCTCATGTAAAGGTATGTCTACTGGTACGGTTTGCTGGAATCGCTGTAACTCTTATTATACAGATTCCCGTCGAAATTAACAGAGATGCCTCCTTTAAAGATCTACGAAATCTTCTTGGTCGATGGATGGATGCTAATCCAGACAACGTGGGTGTCGACGATCGCCCTATCAGTCAATTTACTCAATTGCTTCTTCAGCTGCTAACCCTAGAGATTTTCAACAATAAATTCTATAAGAACCTCGACGATATCATTCTATGCGGAGACATGGCTGACAATGACACCATAGCCTGCTTCGAGCTACCTTGTCATGCTCAACAGAGCAGGACATACAAGAGACAGCCTGGCGATCCTATCATTATTCCCGTATACCTGTGCAATCTCAACCCGCCTGCACGCCATTCTTACATGGCGAAAGGCAACTCCCATTTTGGTTACCCTAGTGTTATTGCCATCACCCCGGAGCAAGCCACAGACATCGGTGCTATGTACGACGCGGTCGTTATGCGTCTACAGCGCTGGACCACGAATGCTAGGGATCTCTTTAGGTGGGAGCCCTCGCCTGTATTGGAGATGGACGATGTCCCGATTACAATCAATGGCTTCCCTCCTATCGACTCGATTACGGAGATCAAAGAGAATGGCGAGGTTATTACGGTGCAGGAGGCGGAGCCATTAGATGGAGATATCGTTGACGAGAAGGGCATCGCTTTGGCAGACGAGAACGATATGGATACTTTGCCTGCAGATATCATGCCTCGACGAGTTGGGACCAAGAAGGACGTGTTCACTCTCCGGCTCCAAGTTGACCACAAGGAGTATGGCACGTATCTCAAAAATTTTGGCAGCAGCCGCTGGGAATCGTGGGCCCGCCGCACCGAACAAGCTGATACGCAGCCGATTCTTCTACGCGAGGGAGATGCGTTCTACTGCGAGTTTGACGAGAACGTGAAGGCGTACTACTTCGGTGACGATCGCTCGCGCTGGGAACACGCTCTTTGGGACACCTGGTCGGAGTTCATCCATCCAGAGTATCTCGAGTCGAAGAAGGCTGCCGCGGAGAAGAAAGAGAAGGGGATCTCGCTGCAGGACTGTCTGGACGAGTTTACAAAGGAGGAGAAGCTCGGAGAGGACGACCTGTGGTACTGCCCGCAATGCAAGAAGCACCAACAAGCAACCAAGAAGTTTGACCTCTGGAAAGTGCCCGACGTCCTTGTCGTCCATCTGAAGCGCTTCAGTAACAGCCGGACTCTAAGAGACAAGATCGATACATTCATTGACTTTCCCGTGGAAGGACTGGATCTCGGTCGCATGGTTGGTGA
>JABCKH010000288.1:8644-22017 GCA_018851285.1 Lyophyllum semitale | reverse complement strand
GCTCAAAATAAAAGCACCCAGACACTTTATTAACATTCGGAAAGCTAGGACCCCTCCGAATCTCAAAAACTTAATTTTTGGCGGTTTCCGATTTTCTCAAAGTGCCTGCATTACAATGTTATAACAATATCTATCACTTATCATGGCCAATCACGCGCACAGCCACAGACATTAGATGAGTATGGATTTGTTCTACCTTAAAACAATCCATATGGCTGTTGGCAGGCACCTTGCGCGCTGATGAGCGCCGAGCCACGTGGGATTCATATGATTTGATGAGTTCAGACTCAGCGTGCCGGTTTAAGCTTCAAAACTGTTCAAAGGCTTGAAAGCTGCTGAATTTTCGGAGGGGTTGCATCTCCTCAGGTACGTTACTAGAGCGCAGTTTTTTAATTTCTCTAGTGGTTTACACAGTGTGATGATTTCTTAGAATCCCTGTTGGTTGACCGAACTTAAGTCTATTCCGCCTCGGGCTGAGATAATAGATATTGTATGTCGATTGCTGGTCGATTGCAAGCGGGAATATAGCATTACAATACAATTCGCGCAGATAAATGTACTCTCAAGAAGAGTGCTGAAATACGGAAGGTATGAATTTGCACTCGCGAAATCCAAATATTCGTGCATAGGCTGCACGCGCTCGAAGCCCGCGAGAACTGTGATCCGAAGCTCAGTGTATAACCCAACTTTCGGATCATGCGAGTACGTACGCCTTCTCACAAAGGACTTGACGCATCACCCTCCCAAAGTGAACGCCATCCTCCCCATCTCCCCGTGAACTCCAGCTGGACAGCGTTCGCTGTGTTTATTTCCGAGACCAAAGTGGTATTCCGATCGTAGGTTCGTTTCCTTCATTGCGACCAATTGCCCCAGATATTGAGAGTCCTGAGAAATCCATTGAGCTAAGTCCGCCTCAATCACGCAGCGCAGATCAGGCGCTCGGAGCTCGAGAGGTAGGATAATATGTTGTGTAACGACAGAACAGTAATCAAACAGGCGTGAGGCGAGGCTAAAGGCTAAAGGCTGGGCTAGGGTGTGTCGTTCTTTGTGTCGTTCTTCGGCGTGTTTACACCAGTAGTTCGAAGTGGGTCAACATACTCAAACTTGCGTGAATCAAGTGTGAATGTGACAGGGCCCTGATCAGATGTAGCCAGGGTGAATCAGCCCGAGGGCCGGGAATACTCATTCCGATTAGCTTGCATACCTCATTCGTTAGGCTGACGTTCATCATGGCGCCAAATCTCCCATCTAGAGTTGCGCATGGTCCTGAGTTCAGCCGCAGGGAAAAACGACAAGGACGGCACCTTTTATCTTTTCTGGCATATACGCCTGACCTAGCTTTTCTAGAAAGGTGGCGTACAGTTCCCGCGAAGGCTCAGTGGCCTAAGAACTAAGATGAAGCAATAAAATAAAGGAATAAGGAATTCCGCACCATGGCGCGATGGAAGTCGGGCTTGTTTCCTTTGGTAGTATTCGCTATGAGGGTAAACTGGGAGACACAAAGGATCTCTCCATCTATATCCTTGACACTGGCCTTCCACATCTTCTCAGCATCGTTGAGATCAGAGAAGATCCGAAGACTAAGGCTAGAATCGGAACATATTAGTATATCAATTGGGCAATGGTTGGGCATTTGAGAGATGTGAATGTAGCCGCCTGGCGAACTTTTAGCACAAGCACTGACATCTTTTTAGACAATGCCAAAACATCTGCCATGGTATCGTCTATGCTGCAGACGAGTTAGTGACTAATTACATATCATGAGGTCAGAGTCCAGGCAACAGACCTGTCCCAATGCCGACCAAAACCATCAGCCCTTTCGATATTTGAGAAATGACTTGCTTATCAACTGTTAAAGAGAGTTCAATTGTCATTCAATACGTCAGGAGTGAAATTTTGCTTTCCAGATACCGATGCAGATGTAACACGTTGGACCACAGCTCGCATCTTGCAGGATAAGTTTAGACGTAGTCAGTGAAGACACTTTCAAGGACGTATCTGACATCACGTGTCCTCCTCAACTCTCAAACCTGGACCACCACCATGGACTCTGTAGTTCTAGAGACGAACTTGGGTGATGTACAGTTCGAGTTGTACTGGGATCATGCGCCTCGAGTGAGTTCTCTATCCTCTCACACAGTTCGACGAGATTGAAGCCAATACGTGAGATCTAGACGTGCAAAAACTTTGCAGAACTCGCGAAGCGAGGTTACTACAATGGTGTGGTCTTCCATCGCATTATTTCCGTACGCTCTGCCGCTCAAATATTTAGTACCAATACTCACCTGATGAAACAGGATTTTATGATCCAAGGCGGTGACCCCACTGGCACCGGACGAGGCGGCACGAGCATTTATGGACAAAAGTTGTGGGTAACGTCTTTCTGTCTTGGCTTTTCGGTGATGACGTGGCTACTGATATGTTCCATCCAAAGTGAAGATGAAATACATCCGGAATTGAGGTTCACAGGCGCTGGAATACTGGCGATGGCGAATTCGGGTCCAAACACCAATGGCATGTTGCTACGCTCCGGGCTTTATCCCGTTTCAAGACTTATCCTGACAATCGACTCCCACAGGATCTCAATTTTTCATCACGCTAGGCCCCACGCCGTACCTGGATAACAAGCACACAATATTCGGTCGAGTGAGCTCTGGCATGAGGGTTGTGCAGAGGCTAGGAGCGGTGGCGGTTGACAATCAAGACCGGTTCGTCACACTTATTTTGTGCAGCGATGTACTGAATCCTTTACTTTCACAGACCCCGAGAGGACATCAAAATCCACAAAGCACGACTGAGTTTGAGTTGATCCTTCATTGGCTCCTCCTTTTCTGGCGGTTCTCCTTCGCACATCACTTGACTGGACGGGAAGAACGTCCCATTTTTCGACCACGCTGCATCAGCCATCTGTACATCGGTCCGCTCCGTGCCTTCTCGCGCTGCAGTTTGAATAGGGCTTTCTCAAGTACTTCACACGAATGTCGTTCTTTGTGTTGTCACAGAGCCCCAGATTTGAATACAAGCTCAGCCGCGGCTCCGAAGAACACTTTCCCTGACGACTGCGTGAGACGACTTCCCCACCGCCCAACGCTGCGTGGATCAAGGATCAAATGCTTATCCGACATCTTTCGTCAAGGCTGATTGACCTAACGCGAGACGATTACAGCTTCTACCCTTCAGTTCTCTTCTAGAGCTCTGCTAGGGAGTGCATTCATAGGATATTTATATCTATGAGACTTTCAGTCCGCATACCCCAACACCACAGGGGTTCTCCTTCCCACATCATAAAAAGCGCCGCGAGTTTTCAAACAGGAATCCACATGACGACGATCTTGCATTGCGTGAAAAAACATAGTGGTAGAGATCCAGATCCGATGAGAGGAGGAGGAATGGTAGTACTAATACTTGTGACACTGGTAAATGTCCACAAGCATACACGATACACTACGGAGACATTACGTGAGGTGACGAAGGTATAAGAGCAGGATATGAGGTGGCGCAGGGCGGGGGAGGAGGGAGAAAGCATACATAATAGAACAAATAAAAGCAGGTACTCAGCGCCGACGTGTCCCCCGAACACGCGGACGCGTAGGTGTCTCGTCATTGGTAGGTAACGTCCGTTGGCTGAACATCTGAGGCGCGTTCGTCCTTCGCGAAGACGAAGCTGCGGCACCGCCCGCGCGTAGCAGCCTGCTCGGCGGGTTGGATTGTAGCCGCGAACTCGACGCGGCGGCAGCGGGATTGGGTGCCCACCTGGACGCCTCGACACCCTCGGAATCACCGAAGGATTCTGCATCCTCTACATCAACCTCGACGTGAGGACGGATCCGAAGTCTGGGACGTCGTCGCAGGTCTTCCTCTTCAACGTCGATATCCACTGATTCACCATCGGAAGGGACGAGAAGATCCTGGTCCATCGCATCGACATCTGCTTGCTCCTGCTCCTCGTCATCCAAGGTCATCGCAGTCATCCGCCTGATCCGCGGGGTGCCCAGCTCATCCTCCTCTTCATCCGGAGTTTCGCTGAACCCGTCCTCATCATATATCCAGCCTGGAGGTTCCCCAATCCAATCATCATCATCCTCGGTCCCAAAGTCCCATACATCCAGCACCGTAGTGTCGTTCCGATTGCTCGCGGCGACACACCACCTGCCCTCGAAGACCACCTGCCACACCCCCGTGATTCCTGTCAGTAGGTCCCGCACTACACTCCCGTCCTTCACGTTCCACATCTTGAGGTTCCCGTCAGAGCCGCTAAGCACCTTGAACTCATCGTGCTGGAAACAGGTGATTGCGCCCGTGTGGGCCGCGAGGGTGTGGCGGAGTTCCCCAGTGTCCGGATCCCAGATACGCAGGGTCGAGTCGGCGGCGGCGGAGACGAGGTGTGACGGCGAGAGCCCAAGAAGACCAACGAGCGACGTGTGTCCCGTAAGTGTGTGCTGGCACTGGCCAGTCTGGAGATTCCAGATACGCACTGTTCCGTCCATCGATCCAGAACAGGCTTGATTGCGAGTGGGATCAAGAACAACGCTGTACACTGAACAATTCCATCAGCGTCGGGTAAATGAGATGGACGAGATCCAGACGTACCTTTCTGGGTATGCCCGACAAGTACCCATTTACAAGTACCAGTGGCTGTGTCCCAAATACGGACGGTGCAGTCATAACTCCCCGACACTAATGTTCTTCCTCGGGCGGCCAAGGCGCGAACAGCGTGATCGTGACCCTCCAGATGCGCTCGGTGGTAGGGATTCTCTTCCGCGTCCTTGATGATCATATGAACGGGATCAATACCGATAAGAAGTCGATACAAAAAAAGACTCACACAAACTTCCGTAGGGTCAACCTCGGCATCATCCGCACCAAAACACTTATATTCCGCTTCCCCTTGCCTAGGCAATGTCCAGACCCGTAACGAATGATCTCTACTCCCGGTAACAATCAAAGGTCGCTTCGGCCACCTCTCCTTCACAAACCCTCCCCCTTCTTGCTCCACGTCCACCCATTCCGGCTTCACGATGGCCAGGCATCTGACTGTACTTGTATGACCGCCGAATACGTGTGTGCACCGCCCCGTTGTAAGGTTCCAGATACGTACGCTCCGGTCTGTGGATCCGCTGACTAGGATGTCCTTGCTCGCAGCAAGTGCCCACACCCCTCCTTCGTGGCCATGTAGCGAACGGATGAGCTCACCAGTAGTCGGGCAGTAGATGTGAATCGAATGGTCATCAGACGCGGAGATGATCCGGCCATGAGAGAATATGAGACAGGTAACAACGGAAGATCCATGAGCAGGGAATGAAACATGCTTCGGCTCACGTTTGCTGATCCACCGGTTGCGCGTAAGGTGCCGTGACTTGAAAAGAATCTTATACGGGTGGGGGAGGGGAAGGGGGTTGGGGATAGACGTCGAAGTGGAAGCGTCACTTTGGATTGCTCTCAGCCGTTCCCGCGCCGCGTATCGCCGTCTTGCATAGATAGAATCAGCGAATGCGTTCTCTGAATCACCACCGAACCAGATTTTTGTGCTTTTAAGAAGGTCGCGCCAAAGCACAGGATCGGAATCGATGGTGGCTCTCCAAGATCTGGAGACGCGGGATGCACGGGTAAGGGTTGGAAAAGGAACGAAGCTGAGGATGTGTGATACGAGTTCTGGCGGGAGAAGTGTAAGAAAATCGCGCGCAAGAGTCGGCATTAGTACGGAGTGTAAAGTCCGAAGGACGGGAAGAGGGGAGTGCCGCAGGAGCGTCAGGAGGAAATGTGACTGAAGAGATGGTGGGAGACTGGAGTAATGGGACAGCAAAGACGGGAGCGTTAGAAGAGTGGTCAGAGATAGGTCTGGCTGGAATGGGGCCTGCGGTAAAGGCGACGATGCACCACTAGGCGGAGCTGAGGGCCAGATGCTCTCTGGCGCCGGTGATCCGCGTGGTGAAGGCAAGGGCGAAGGGGGTGCAGCAGCATTTACGGGGGATATGTGAGTCAAATTTGTTGGTCTAGCCTTCTTCCTCGGAGGGGCCAAGGCATGCGCGCCAGCCGTGGTCTCGACGCCTTCCATCATATCTGAGCCACCGTGTGATCGCTTCTTCCCATATCGTTCGACGGCCTCTGCGAGCCCAACAAGATTCGTTCCCTCTGGTTCCTCGTCACGTTTCAGCATCCGCCAGCCCAATCCACCAACGACCTCCTGTTCTTCCTGCATGTCCTGATCACCTCCGTCCCCATCGCGGAAGGTTGCGCGTGCGCCTCCTGGGAATACAAGAGGAAAATTGCGTAATGATTTAGGTAGATTTGCATGGAGCAATGGGTAAGCCTTTGGATCTTTGGGTGATAGCGGCGGCGGAAGTGGCGGTAGATGAATCGGAGCGTAAGTAGTCGTCGTCGTTGTCGTCGTCACCACGCTGCAAAGGTGTCAGTGGCCCAAATTGGACGAATCGTAGGAGTACATACGTTGTAGTGTTGACTGAAGGCTGCAAGACAAGATATGGGCGCTGATTTGCGCTCATATTGGGAGGAAATGGCGGATAGCGTGGTGGTGGTCGCGGGAGAGAGCCTCAAGGGACCAGGGTCGATGTTGCTACAAGCTCAGCCAAACAAAGGCCTCTGGTCTTGTACCGCACCGAGTTCTCCGACAATACGGTCAGCCACCGTTCAATTCATCGCCACCTTTTAATTTCTTATGTGAGTTGGCTGTGGAACCTACCTGACTAGCCTTAAGAACCATGCGACTCAAAGGAACCTTTCGGTTCAGACTCCAGAGCTCGACTAGGAAAGCCTGTCTTTGCTACTATAACAGAATCTCTGCTGGTTTCTTGTACTTCAACAGTGGACTATCGAACATTAGCGATTACCATCATGTTAGCTCCCAGTCTCTCGACAGCATCATTCGAGTGCACGCTTGTTCTGTTAGGGTCTGGAGTAACGATGCCGCGATCAAGTCAAGTGGCAGGTTTATCAGGCTCGTCTCGTCGAAAAACTTGGTTTGACAGATCTTCGACAGTGGCACTTCAATTCTCACACCCTATTCGTATGTCACCTTTGCTCTTTAAATTGTAGGGCTAATTGCTTCTGAGACGTAGCGAAACCGTGGAAACGCAATTCTAACTATGTCCGTCCAGTATTGTGTGCATACGCATCGGCGATAAGCTGTTCTATGTCTATGAAGATAATTCTTCTCTGGGCCTTGCCGCAAGATGATATCCTCGTCGAGCACATGTGCCATGTGATTGTGCTTGGCGGACTTTGGCGCTCTTCCAGGATGTTCGCATCTTTATACAGAAGAACTCCCAACTTTTCGATATGTTGACAGGAAGATTGCGGCCACTGCTCAGACTTTCGAAGCATTCAATCCAAGAACCTGTCATCGCAGTCTAGTGTTCGAATGCCAGTCATATGTCGCTTCCCGAGGGCTCCATCACAACGCTGCGAAGTTTTGGATGGTTCGAGCATGTGTAGACACGCGGCTTCGCAAGGCCGTCGCGTTATACACGGGCCGCTGTGAATATCGGGTTATTTACGGGTTGATTCCTATCATCACCTTGAAGCTCAGGCTTGCTGGGAGAATACTTACATGCGCGGGCATTAATCCGTTCGTCCCAGACACGCCACAGAGGGGGAGGTCACGCGCGGCGAGGGGGGTTTCATCGCCAAGTAGAAGGTATACCATTTGGTTTTCCGATTCGTCTATTGCCATCTGATTCTTTTTTATCTCGGTCTTCTCCATGGTGTAGGTGGACTCTTCGGGCGAAGTTATCTCTTTTAAGGCACGTTTCATTATAACATGCCTTGTATCAATGACACTCAATGGCTCAGTCGCCTTTTCTCTCTCTCCCAATTATCAAGTTCGGTCCTGCGTAAATGGCATGACGGGATCTGAGGCTCAGGTGCAAGGTTCCATTGAGCGGACCGCGGCGCATGAATCTTTACAAATGGGAACGATGACAGCGTTCCCCCTACTATCTATCCTTTCCTGCAACTGAGCGTCTTCTTTTCCCAGGTACATGCGCAGACTGCCATCTCCCTTCGACTCCCCTGTACATCCCCTTATGAGCGATCTGCACTCCTGGCGCTGTTGCCAATATGCGATTTTCTCAACGCGTTGTTGATAGTTCAGTTGGAGCCTTACCGCATTGGATCGTCTAGGATACCAATTTATACGACCGTCGGCAGCGCGTTGCGTTTCTCGACGATGTATCGGCATATCGACAATCCTGCTGATCGTAACACAACCCAGCATCGAAGCTCAATAGGTTCTATTTCATTAACAAAATAATTTTGGTACAGATGCCCAGAGCCGAGTTCATAATTGACTATCTGGAACGTGTCGGCATCTCGACAATCCTGCAGTGATCCAATCCTGCTGCTCGAGGTCAACGCAGCATCGAAGCTCGATGGGTTCCTACAAAATGATTCCGAACCGCCCAACGACTTTTGTAAAATCGATCTATCTAGCGCTGCTCACGGTCCGAATTCTGTAGAAGGGGGTCGAGCGTTTTCTGACCGGGCAAAGGAAGCTGGCTCGACATGGAAGTCGTTTTACTCCATCGACCCCTCGTCTATAGGCTATCTATTGCGTCGGGCCTGGCCGCGAAAGAGGGACGGTCGCGTGTTATACGATCTGGAGAAGGAAACCGAGCTAGTGGTCATCTATCGGCCTCTTCGGGTTGCTCTGCTCCACAATAGAAAGACAGGAGCAGACAATGACAACAGAATCCTCCTCTTTTAAGACTCCTGTCAGCTGTTTCCCTCTCAAAAATGCGCCCGTTAATCACATTCGCGTGGCACAGTACAACTTCGAATGTGATGGTTTTACCCGGGGGTTCCTTCTCCAGTACCTGGTCGACCGTCGAACACTGGCCATGCTGTTCGTACAAAAATGACGGTAAGATTGGCTACAACCCGGCGCTGGTTAATCGATGTAATGTGTTCTCCAGAAGGCTGTTTATTCGCAGGTGACCCTCGGAACGCTTCAAAGATTGGGGACAACATTTCAGGACGAGGTCAACTTGAACATTTCGCTCGGCATAATGGTCCGACGACCCTCATAGATATCAGCCGCCTTGACAGGCTGCCCATGCGATCCTACTAAACAAGTGAGGCCCTGACATAAAAGGCGTCGTTTCAACCAAGCACATGCGAAGGAAGGAAGACCCGCCCGAGTAATTCGGTTATGTTCGGTTTTAAACCACTTTTGCTAGATATCGATTTCTGGCACATGTACGGAGAAAACAATATGTTATTGCATCTGATAATCTGATAACGAGCAGCCTGGGATGTTTCGCGGAGTTGTATTAAAAGAATCCTACCTAGTTCTGCAAGGCGTCTCTCGTTCAAAAGCCCACGGCGATTTAAATATCCATTATACCTGGAAAACCAGAGGACTAGACACAGCGATTTGAAGGCTCTCAGCCATTCGTGAGGCCACCAGCCGCGGGACTGGTCTACCAGCAGGGGTCGTCTAATTGATGGATCTGCAAAATCTAGTGTAGGTACCAAGTAGCTGGTACTTGCGAGGCTGCGTTCTAGTCCCATGTCATGTGTATTCCTACCGAGGCTGTGGACGATGGGAAGTACCAATATTTTGGGTTATAGTAACCGAGGTCGGGAAGGAAGATGTCACCGAAGAATCAAGATCCAGGGCACAGATGGGTATTTCTTCGTATCTATGAGAATGCCGCCGTTAGATAGGGTAGAAATATGATTTGCGGGACCACCCTATTGCGCTACCGCGAAGAAAAAATAAATGAACGGCCAAGAACCATTGCATCGTTCTGCGTCCACCGTCGGCTTCCTTGGCGTGCAAAGGTCAGGCACCAGTCTTCTCAATCTGAAATAGAAGCGGACTGCATAAGCCGTGAGACCTGCAAGGCCACGCACCTTCGTGCAGTCATTGGACGAAAGGCTGCAAACGTACAGACTGTCGGCACACTGATAATTTGCTGATAATGCCAACTTCGATTGACATCCACCAGCCTCCCCCGATCTCGATCAGACCTCGCCCGTAGGAGTGGAACGAATCTGCCTGAGCTGTGGGCTCATATTTAATTTACCACTGCGGCGCAGACGGAAAGTAAGCGCGAGTACACGCCGGCAAAAAACGCCGGGGTATGTCATAAAGCACACGCGATATCTCGCCATTGGCGCGGGTGGCAAGCACCATTTAGGCCACGAAAGGCCTCGAGGCCAGATCTACCAGTTAGTAGCAACAAACGTATAATCATACTAGCGATATTGATGAGCCCACTCGCGAGGTACCGGTCTTTTTCGAGACTGGGGAAGAGAATAACTATTACCCTACTATTAATTAGTTGGGAGCAAGAAAAATGGCTCAAAAATCCCAGTGCCGATACAACGTGTGGCTGTGTACGATGATACGGGTATTTCCGAGAACCCGAACAATTCCTAATTTCAGTGTCGTCCTCAACCACCCATGCGCGCCCAAATGCTTTCCACTGTCCTCCGCGCTGCCACACGGCCTTCCATTATCGCCAGGACAGCTCGGGCCACCCCTCTACTCGTTCGCCCCGCCAGCGGACACGCCCAGGAATCCTTCGAAGCGTTCTCCGAGCGCTACGTGAACTTTTTCGAAAATGCAGAGGACCTCTTCGAGGTCCAGCGCGGTCTCAACAACTGCTTCGCTCACGATCTCGTGCCCTCCACGTCTGTCGTCGAGGCTGCGCTGAGAGCAGCCAGACGTGTGAACGACTACTCGACTGCAGTCCGGATTTTCGAGGGGGTCAAGGAGAAGGTGGAGAACAAGCAACAGTATCAGGCATACCTTGAAGAGCTCAAGGGTGTGCGGGAAGAGCTTGGTATGCATCCTATATGTCTTGTCGGCCGCGTCGTCTCACCGCCCTTCGTCCGTAGGCGTCAGCACCAAGGAGGAACTATACGGATCATCGTAAAACAAAGTTCACGACCGTGTCACAGTGCGTTTTGGCCTGTCATTTTTCTTGTCGTCGCGCATCTGATTTGATGTATTGAAGCTTAGATAGATGGCTAGAACGAGCACTGATCCGGGCATGTGCCGTATCTTTTGAACAACCCGTCCCTTTCTCTACCAGTCATTATACCTACCTGCCGGACATATCTATATTTCTGTGAGTCCACACGTGGCTTCGGACAGTCGCTGGCCTTGCGGGTTGGCAGAACTGATCGTCGGCCCGGTGTGTACCGCGTTCCTTGATAAAGCGCGTGGTAGGTTAAAGCTGAGCAATGAAGGGGTTCTTCTATGGCAACATCCTCGGTCATGAACACAGGGCTCTGCAAGATCTGCGGAACCCCTTAGTCAACAAGCAGCCAAGCACCATAGCGTGGACTGAATGAGCACGAGACGAGCAAGACCATGTACCTGCGCTATGACGAAAAGGCCGCAATCATACAGACGCACAGATAACGCCTTCTTCGATTGACATCTACCCACCCTCCACATGTCGGACCTGGACCTCAAGCCTCCTACCTCACAACGGGGGGTCCATCAATAGCGCGATAAGGCCTGCGTTGTGGGGGTGTGCGTCCTTATGCTTGCGGCGCAGGCGTGAGTACGCGCGCGCGCTCCACGGGCACAACGCATATCGTGGGGTCTGCGGGCAGATATTTCCCAGCTACAGGCATCATTCCGGCACGCGCGCAAAGGCCTCAGGCGCAGTGGTCAGAACGCGACTGTGATTATAAACTGGCGATCGTTGATGATCGATGATCCTGCCTCGGCGAGATTACCCGCGTGAGGTTCTTTTTCGAAAGAATACTGGGCACCCTGCGCTTCGGACGCGGGGCTCTTCTCAAGCAAATACGGAGTTGGCAGGCAAGAGGATGTTCCGGTGTTAATATAGCCATTGGATTGTTGAAGTTTCTGATCGTGTTGACCTATTACAGCCAACCTCTTAGATTTAGAAGACGAGCCTTTTTTGATTGATAGGTACAAAGAACAGCACATATTTACTCAACAACCTCGACTAATCCACGAGTGTGCTCAGTCAGCTCAACGCTCACGCACGAGGAGGGGACTTCTAAAAGCAGCCTTGGATGACAGCACGAGGTTGAGGATTGAGAATCTCGGATCACTGTTGTTAGCCATGAGTGATAACGATTGCTTTTAAAGTGCTAGTCAGGAAGACGATGTCGAATCCTAGGGAGGCTGGCGCCACGGCTCGGAGCACGTCGAAGATAAGGTATGTTTGATATCGGGGGAGCACACGGCAGTGAGAGTGCTTTGTTGGGGTTCATGTGGGCCTCCAAGCCCCATTAATCGGGGAGTGAGTCGTTATGTCCTCATAAGTGAAGCATAATCCGTCAGAGGCCTGTCTGTAGAATTCGTGGAATACACAAGAACTGCTAAACGGTTATTCTGGCATGTCAACGTAACTGATAGACGTACTGGGCCCTGGCCACCTGGGGCGATGCGTGGGTAGCTCGTTCGGTGCTGGACAACATCCGATCGAAGGGTTTTAGTGTTACTAGCGGAGCAGTTGCACAATCTAAGTTATGTGCCCTATGCGAAGCAGCCGTGTGTATGTGTGAACCTGAGGTTTACCATTGGACGCTGGCCATGTCGTCGCGGAGACTAAAAATTAGATCGTAGAAAATCCCCCTGCGTTGTTATCAGATTAGCTCGTGTTTTTCTGTGATGGATGCATTTTGCGCGTTAGAGGAGAAGAGAGTCGACTCAACGTGGGGCATCGTGTTCATGGTTGAGTGACGGTGGGTCCAAGCCAGATCGACGGAACGTCTTAGGGAGTCAAGACTTGTTTGAACGTTGCAAATTGAGCATTTGCTTTGCAATGTTTCATCTCTTGAGAACGACTGTAAGTATCCTCGTGGTGCTTATCGAAAGTAGACACAATACTCAGCGGCAGAGGGCGAATGTCGGGCACGTCTCTATCATTTCACTAGACATATGGAGAACGGTACACTGCCTCGTTCCAGGTTCAGAATATAGTGGGCGTAGAAGCACAGAGTGGTGGTTCAGACCACGAGAACGAAGGATGATGTTCCCAGACGATCCGGATGCGCAGCGAGCGGAGGCGTCAGGTACCGGCATGTTACCAACGACGTCACCAACGGCCTTTATAGAGACTTTAAGATAGAACGCCACGCAGTACGTCGGTAGCGATGGTCAAAATACGCCGACGAGAATCCCATGGATGCTTCCGGAATAACGTGACGGAGCGAAAGGCCTACCCGCGGCTGGCAGTCAGCAGTTTCGTTTCTTTGAGCGGTTCCCAGAGGGAGTTTTCTTGGTGCCTGGGATGCATGAGAAACTGGAGGTAAATCATCGCGCTTGGAGGCCAGAAATGTGGGAAAATAAAACCAAAGTTGAAAGCGCAGTTAGATTGCGACGGCGGCGGGACAAGGCGGACTTTTGGCTGTGACCGGGG
>JABCKH010000287.1:0-22022 GCA_018851285.1 Lyophyllum semitale | reverse complement strand
CCGGAGGAGTTCCATTGCCGTTCAGCCAGATCCCATACCCATATTCATGACCGACTCATGGTTACTCTCCACAACGGCCTCGACACATGTCGCGACCAGTATCCTTACTTTCAGCCTCTCCCCATCTTCTTGCACACTCACATTCTGTTTGCGGAACTTCTGATGATATTTTTCTTTGACAACATGATGTGTACACCATCTTATATGTAATTACATAGTTCTCTTTTTCTCTTAGCGTGTATCTCGAGTTCAGTACACTTGGAATTTCAAAGTTGTTGAGCAATGCCGAGGCTTGCCGGACTGATCTGGTGTGTACATGCCGCGACCGTGCCGCCTGTTCGGATATCACCGATCCCAAACTGGGAACCAGATCCAATGTCCATGATCGACCGATTTGCCACCCCTTGGTGCAAATACTCTCTGTCCTGGTCGCGCAGCCAGGGATGACAGCGATAAGCATCCGATCTTTACGAAGAGGGATATAAGCCATGGCCTGCGATAGATGAGGAGGTCTTGCTCAAAGTAATTGCACCCCGCTCATTCACTATGTTTGTCACTCCATCTCGCAGCCCCAGCGACGTGCGTGGTAGGAGAAGGAAAGGGAATACATGTTTAAATTGCAGGTGTGTCATGATTCTCTTCGTGACGTTAGGAATACTAACTATTCTGGTAGGCGCAGAAAGACTGTGATTCACCCATCGTTTATGTATCATACGTTCCCTTGCTGACCTTTATGGCTATTCTAGCGATGCGACGGAGTCCGACCAGGCTGTGGGCCATGCTGCAGCGGAGGCAAAGCGTTCGAAGACTGCGAATATCCTGGTGAAAGCCCGACGCCCTCGCAGCTCCTAGAGCAACAGATATTTCATGTCAAAAGCCGCATCCGGGTACTCGAAGATCCGGAGAAGGCACCTAGTCTAACACTACACCAACCCTATGGGTCGGAAGAATCCGTCGCGTCCCGTTCAAGGGACAGTCTTTCACCTTCATCAGGCTCATCATCATCGGGTGAGAAGATCAGCATTCCTACCGCACATAACTCCTGACTAACTCAAGTCGCAGATTCTGCATCTCCGTTACTACGAAGCTCACCGATAGGCCTCGCTATCCCGCAAGTGTTACCGGAACCACCTCCTAATAAACGGCAGGCAATGTAAGTCGGTCCGCCTTTCTTCGTTATTGCAAATCGTTGACCTTTGTACTAGCTTGGACACATTTTTCAATCACGCTCATCAGTTCGGGTTCTTCCTCGATCCCTGCCGTTTCTACCACTCGATGAAGCTTCCACACCCACTCGGGGACGATGCTCGACCCTCACCCGCACTTCTCACTGTGGTATACCTCTTAGCCAGTCACCTAACATCGTCATCAACACATCTCGAGACGAATCTGACGCGCTACGCGCTATACTATCTGTCTCAGGACCTTTCAAATTCGCATCCTCACCGAGTGCTCCACAGCATCCAAGCCGAGGTCCTACTCTCGTATTACTATCTCAAGAACGGCAAGATGCTCGAAGGGAACCACCGCGCGGACGCGGCCTTTTCTCTTGCCCTTGCCGCTGACCTTCATCGGATTCGATCCACGCCCGTTCGAAAGACTTCCATCCCGCTGCTCTCGCCTCCCACCGATGCGATCGCAGAATGCGAACGCATCGACGCATTCTGGGCCGTCGTTGCTCTCAGCAACTATTGGACCGTGCTGCAGGAGTCACAATCGACATACCTCGCATTTCAAAGCAACGGTCCAGTAGACACGCCCTGGCCTATTGACTCTGTGCAGCAGGAATACGTAGGTATTCTCTGCACCAAATTCTTTTGCACATCCAACTGATATCCCTTGGACAAGCATCTTTTACCCACTCAGAGTCGCTCAACTATGACGGAATTCTTGGATGGTCGGAGTTTGACGGGCTTTTCAGAAAAGGCGCTCCAGGTAAAGGCGTCGATCCTTTTCGAGAGGGCCTCGTCTATCCATGCCAGAGACAAACGTGAGTCAAGAGGACAGATACTTATGCTCGCAAGGATGTTTCTGACGGTTCAGCAGGTTCCATCGTACAATCGGGCGCCTTTATCCAGCTCGATTCTTTGATTGATAGCTTTCAATCCACGCTGTCCCTCGTGGATCGACTCGGGAGCTCTGGGTCAATGGGATGCATGCGTATTGTAACGCAGACACTTTCACACGCCGCAACGATAAAGCTGCACCTTCCTTTTGCACCGTACCTGGAGAGTTCTCATCGAAAATGTGTACACACCGCTCAGGCCATTGCACGCCTCTCGGCGAGCACCGTCTCGAACTTTCCCGAGCTCCGGGGCATCAATCCTATCGTAGGCGTAAGTCGTGTTGTTCGTTGCCTCAGTCTCGACGATCCTTATGCTGAGTTTATATAGGTGCTTTGGGCTACAGCGTGTGACGCTTTGATACCGCTGGTTGTGGGTGGACGTTTACCGATAGCTGGGAATGCGGATGTCGCCAGCTCGTTCAAAATCCTTCTATCACACTTGAATATGTCTTCGGAACGGAATCCGCTGTTCAGTAAGCATGCCCAGCCCTCTAAAAATAAAACTCTACGTTAATTGACTTTCCTGTATTGCCAGAATTTTTAATCTCGCGCTTCGAACCATACTTGGCTACAGGGGGGTTCCCTCCGTCAACGTTTTCGACATCCAGTTGATATGTGGATCATAACTTATTTTACTCTAAATGTATACCGTCCACTGCTGGAATTCTATGTAACAAGCTACGGCTTATGTATGTACTTTGTAGTATTACTCATCGTATTCGAGTTATGTGAGGTCATTCCGCTCTGCAAAAGAAAGGCCCCCGGACGCTCCTATGGATGTATGGCGACGAACAAGCGACGAAATTCCTCGACAATCAAATTCCCAATCAGAATTTCATTTCAAGGAAGGAAGGAGGTGTAAGCAGAATCCACCGCTCTGAAAACCTTAGTTTGACCAATTCTGTAGCACTGATAAGCCCGAATGACGATCGCTTCAATGGTTCACAAAGCAGACCCGTCGAAACCGCCGTCCTCCTCAATTGGCCAAAAGCTCAATCACTCGGCATCTCGGCTCTGACTTCTGATGTAGAATTTTCTCGGGAGCTTCTCATGATGTAACGTTCACGAGAATCGGTAGTGACTAGCGTTTACAGCGAGTATTTTCCTGCTTTCGACGCGTCCCGTACGCCTTAGTACTCGTCTCTGCTTCCAGTTTTTATCTTCCCCTATCTTCTCCCACGGGTGAACACAGGGTGTTTTCGGAGACCTAGGATGGGTTCGGCGCGGACTCGACGAAGCGGCGGATGGAGGCGGGGCTGCTGGCGGATGCGGGGGGCAGTGAGGCGACGGGTGTTGTCTATAATCCGTGTCTTCCCCGCGGGCAGGTGACGGCGCCGTTGGTGGGGAATGGCGATTTTGCGACATGCCTGGCGCTGGCGAAGGGCTTGCTCGTGGACGGGCTGAAAACGCGGGACGCGATCCCGTCGTACCTCGATATTGCGTCGTACAGCAAGCACTTCTATGGCGTCTCGAATTACTGGTACAACTACAAGTTCTTCGCCAAGTGGGGCGACTACGATCTACGCAGGGAGTACGACCGGCAGGAGTTCACGGAGGCTGTGACCAAGTATTGCAGCAGCGAGTGGAATGCTATCCCGTGGGCGGCAGGCGATTCAGACAGGACGTCGAGCTATACTCAGGATCGGTGCTGGTACACGGCATGGATGCTCACCGTGCTACACGACGACCAGTATGGGTTCGGCTTGGAGATGACGAAGTACGATACCTGGAAAGGCCTGTTCCGGTTCCCCACCACCAATGAACTGTCGTCGCGGTCCAGCTGGACCATCGGTGCGGCAGCGCTCGTTGCGAGGCACGGCGAGCTCCGTCTGTGTCCCAGAGACGAGAAGGAGTAGGAACCTAAGGGCCTTCCGTTCGTTGACCCCTCGTCGCTCTCTGCACAAGTTTATTCCCCCTCTGCCATCCTTGCCGATTCCCAACCTGCCTGCAATATCCCTTCACTCTCGCGCACCGCTCTCAGCGCTTTCAATCAACCCGCCGCTGTCTTCGGCTATGGACTTGTCGTTCTCCTCCTCGCGATCATAGGTTACCAGCGCCGTCGCCTGTCGCGCGTCCCGTCGGCCATGACCTATGCCAGAGAAAAGGTGCAGAGTCCCGACATGAGGTATACCGACGTCGTCGTGTGATGTAAGCTGGGACTCCGATTTGTTGTTCTCGCCCTTTTCTTGAACTGAAGTCTTGATCTTCGATCGACGGTCTACTGTATGTACATGCTTGTTAAACACGAACATTCTCTGCATTTAGTACCAGTTAACCCATAGCAATTGTTTGGCAAGAATGAATACAGCACATGCGACATTTACAAATTACAACACCCAAAGTTACGGAGTACAGTCCGATTGATACACCGTCGACGAGAATTCTAGATAGCCTAACCAGAAACAACTCCATGACGCCCGCACCCTGTTATCCCAACCCCACCCCCACTGCACCCATCGCTAGCGGAACACCCGCCCCATGCCCCCACATATCTCACACGATATTGTTTCAAAAATCAAGAAGCTCACGCTCCCGCGCCCTCCACAATTCCAGCACAAACGCCCACCAAGACGCGGGTCGCCTGCGGGGTACACGACCGCGCCTGGCGGGGGCACGGTGTATGGAGACAGTGTGCGGAGCTGCGGCGGGGGTGCGTAGATGTTATGTTGTGGAGGCGGTGGTGGTGGAGGTGGCGGGGGAGGGGGAGGGCGTGGGTTCTGTCGGGGCGGGTGAAAGGCGGGGAGCGGGCGCTGGAAGGTCGAGCCCGCGAGAGGGGAGGTGGTGCATGGAGAGCTGGGGGAGGAGGGGGAGGAGGGGGGGGAGGTGAAGGCGTAGGCGAGCGGCCCGGAGAAGGGTTTGCCGTATTTGGACCAGCATTTCTTGCACGGGTGGGAGGGGTCTGCGTGCTTGTAGCCGATGTTGTGGCCTTGGAGGTGTGTGAGTGTATATTCGGTGACGGACGTGAGGAGGCGGGAGCAGAGAAGGACGCTTACATTTCGGACATGTGAATCCTTTGGGGTAGACGAGTAGCTTTCCGTCCTGGAGTAACGGACGGCCCGGGGTGGGTGACTTCGTCGGGCGTCCATCTTCGGCACTCGGTGCTTGCTGCGTAGATGGTGGAGGGCCAGCTGGCGGTGCATATCTTGAAGGCGGTGGTGGTATAGATGGCTGTGACTCCCCGGTGCCAGCAGCGTAGAAGTCTTGTGCAAAGTCCGATGTAGGGGGCGGAGAGCTGGGGCTGGCCGGGGATACTCGACGTGGTGGAAGCTGTGGGGCACGCAGACTAGAATGCATGCTTGACGGTCTGGCACCGTAGCCAGTGTGATTCGGTTGGAGTTCCTGCTGCCGGCCGGGGTAACCGGACCAGCTCGAGCGTCCTGTCATTTGGGACGGACCGCTGGTGTAGGTCGGACCAGTTATTTGCGTCACTATAGTGTCCGCCAGCTGACGCCAGACTGAAGGTGTACTTTGAGATTGTAACATGGGAGGTTCTATATGTATTGCTGGTGCGGGTGGAGGTGGATGGTGCCATTGCGCTGCACGCACAGTCGGCCGCCGAGGAGGCTGAAAAGGACGCTCTGGGCCGTATTCGATCGTACTTTCTCCGTGGTTTACGTCTGGACTGGGCGTGTAGGCTGGAGGGAGTTCCTCGGTCAGTCCCGTGTGCTCGACTGCGGAGTTTGGCTGTGGGGCAGGCGATGGTGGGGATGAAGTGGAGGATATTCCAGTGGGATTGGGTGTTGCTGCTGGCGACCGGAATGGATTATGAGCAGACATCGTCGACGTCGCCATTGTCGACAGTAGTGAAGGTGAAGGTGAGATGATGGTGTAAATGCAATGTGGTAATTTCTGGTAATTGCCGGCACCCCGGCCAATGTGAACTGAAGGCGATGACGTTTAAATAAAACAAAGGCAAACAACGCGTATCGCTTGTAATCGTGTCGCGTTGTGGGGAATTGTTGGCCATTTCCTCTTGATTATCTCAACTACACCGCCTTCACCGACTTCTATTGGACTTCTAGTGACTTATTGAATCAGATAAAAGGCTCAGCGACGTACCTGATACCCATAACAGCGCCACCGATGTCGTACGATAAAACGGTGGTGCCTCCAATTGGATATCCCGTCACGTACCGGATACTCGATACCGTGGTGCCGCATTTGCCTTCGAATCTGATCAGAATAGCACCCATTTATATAGGCAGTGGTAACGAACCCAACTGAGATCGAGTGTCTACCCAGAGACCTCGCGCCGATCAGCCTAGAGAACGTCTCGTAATTCGACTGAAAAATGAGTCACGCTTGAGATGTATGCGTGTGCATTGAGCGAGCGGCGGAAAGACAGTCGTCCAACAGTCGTCGGGTAGGTAAGAGATTATGAGACGTAGCCGGAGCCTATAAGACTGAGGAACGAGACAATCTGAGCGCGTCCGAGGAGCGTGGTGGTGGTACAGGATCAAGCTATTAAAAGCCAACCCTTGATTTCTTTGTCGTATCGAAAAAGATATTTTTGGAATTCCTGCCAGGTCAATATGCCTCAGCCATGTCGTCAATTGACTTTGCTGTACACTTAATACCGAAACGTTTACGTGGTTAAATCATCATTAGAAATAGATCAAAGTCCAATACAAGTCAATTGTAGTATTTAATGCTCGGTCGTTGTGACGCCCTCGAGCTGCTCTTTAAAATCAAAGATGTCGTCAGACCAGAGTTGTATATCGCTCAAATATGATCTTACCATCTCTGATTTAAAATCCACAGACCGACTGAGCGACCTGCCTCGGTGTCACGTCAACTTGTCCCAACTGGGTCGCCTGGCCATTCGTCAACTCATTCATCGCCGCCAACGAAATGCTGTATCCCGTTTTCCTTGAATCAATCCCAAGCACGTTGATAGACGTCGCACCACCCTGCGCGTTGATGTACGTGAGCTCCCAGCACGTTGCGCAGTTGGGTGAGTTCCAGCTTGTGATGGCAGGAACACCGCCGATGTGGGGAAATCTGGGAATGGAACCGAATGTTCTGTAGCCGTATCGGGTTATGAGGCCGTTGGCGCCGTCGGAGCAGGCGACTTGGTCAAGGGGGGTGGTTTTGTCGTCAAAGAAGCGGTTAAAGATTAGGGTATCAGCGAGGGCTGTGGTGGAGAGGAAGGCGAGGGTGGTCAGAACGGTGGTGAACTTCATGTGTATAGAGAAGGGAGTAGTCCTTGACTTATGAAGAGGATCCGACCAGAGTGGTTTTTGTATGTTCAGAGAATTCTAGATGCCGCGACCGAGATGGCTGTTCTGTTTGACCTGCAGCATGTGCTAGAAGTCGAGAGCTGTCGCACATTCGAGAACCGACGCCATTTTTCCTGTCACCTGCTCAGGGATCGAACTTGGCATGCTTGTAACACTAAGCATGGCTGACTGTACGAGGAGAAAACGGGCCGTATAGTGACCAGGAGAAGGCAAGAGGCCAACGTCGACTGGATGGGTTAGACGTCAAGTCTAGATCTAGACTAGACGTTTTCCGACGTGGTATACCCTGAACCCAAGTTCTCCACTGAGAATCGCAGTAATCCGTCAACGTTTCAAGGTTCAGGCTGAAGCAAGGAACTTGGTCATTACTCACCTAATTTCCTAACTTATGGCACTTCCAGACGAATGTCAGAGCCCACGCCTAAGATGTATGCGTGCGCGTTAGAGTGAGCGGCGGAAAGGCGGTCGTCAGGCACACGAGAGATCATGAGACGTAGCCGCAGTCTATGCTCCTGTCACTAACAGCGTGGTGGTGGTGGTACAGGATCAAGCCAAGATCAAGCGTCAAATATTATCTAAGTCAATTTCTTTGTCGCATCAAAAACAAATCGAATTCCCGCGCATTTAGCTATGTCTTCACTCGACTTCTGTACATGTAGTGCTGAAACATTTGTGTAGTCAAATTGTCATTAGACATAGATCCAAGTCTGATACATGTCGATTATATTATGTGAAGCCTGGCCATCGTAACGCCCTGGAGCTGCTCTTTAAAACTAATGTTGTCGTCAGCCCAGTGCCGTAAATCTCTTGAACTGAATCTTACCATGGGCCATGATTCAAAATCCACAGGCCGATGAAACGGCCTGCCTCGAAGTTACGTTAACACGTCCGAGCTGGACAGCCTGACCGTTCGTCAAATCATTCATCGCCGCTAACGCGATGTTGAACCCCGTTCCCCCTACATCAATCGCAATCACGTTTATCGACTTCGCACCACCCTGCGCGTTGGTGTACGTGAGCTCCCAGCACGTTCCGCAGGTGGGTGAGTTCCAGCCTCCTACAGCAGGAGCAGCGCCGATGCGGGGAAATTTAGGAAGGAAACCGAATTTTGGGAAGCCGCGCGTGATGAGGCCGTTGGCGCCGTCAGAGCAGGCGACTGTCGTGAGGGAGCCATTTGCGTTGTCAAACGTGGTGTCGAAGGATAGGGTAACAGCGAGGGCTGTGGTGGCGAGGACGGCGAGGTAGGTCAGAACAGTGCTAAACTTCATTTTTCTTTAGAGAACGAGAAGCGTGAGGATGAGGATGAAAAGGCAGGAGTCCTGAACTTATAGAGTCCGTCCGACTAGAGAGGTATTTATAACTGCGGGTGTCTCTAGATACCGCGGCCGAGGCAGCTCTCGACCTGCAGCTTGGTTAGAAGTCGTAAATAGCGAAACGGCAGCCGTATAAGAAGTTGGAGAAGCTGTTTTCCTGTCACCTGGTCAAGGATCGAACAGCTTAAATAGGAAAAAACTATGCCTGGCCGGCTGTACGATGATATAACAGGGCGTGTAGCGGCTGGGAGAAGGTAAGAATACCAAAGTCGAGTGCATGGGCCAGACGTAAAGTCTAGATCTAGACCAAACGTTGCCCGACGTGATATACTTCGAAACCTTCTCCACTGAGAATCGCAGTCGCCCGTTAACTTTCATGCCTAAGCAAGGAAGATTGTTACCCACCTAAAATTATGACACTTCCAGAGAATCAAGCGATATCACAGCCCTTAAAACGGGGAGGATGGCCTCATGCCAGCACTGGTGGATCTAGGGTTGATCTAGGGTGATAACATGAGGACTTGCCCATATGATAACAAACACCGGGCGCGGTAGGGCTGAATGTATTCTAGTGACGGCGGGGCGGTGAGACGGGGAAACACCAATTGGGAAGCGTCAAGAAATTTCAAGAAAGTTGTGGAGGGTGCCGGCTTCTATGACCTGAGGTCGGACACGGAAAATTATTGATCGCGGCAAAGGCCGGTCCGGTTGCAACTTGCCAGTCCTTTCGTACTCAGTACTCAGTCCTTTAGGGCCAAGCTCAGTCCACAGCTGCCCACGCCCGCAGGCCATGTGGTACTTATTCCTCCAATTTACAGGTGAAGAGACAAAAATGCTTTCAACTTGAAGGAGGAAACTGGGGTGCTATTAGGTTGATTTCCTCTGCATACTTCAAGCGTGCTTCGAGCGGCGTGGTGTACAATTCTTTCTCCTTTTCGCTGATGATTTTTCTATGCTCAACTTGGGTATGAATAAAAGGCCTCTCGAAACTCGCGATGCCCGGTTGCGAATATGCTCCATCAAATCCCGTACTTCGGCAGCTCGGCTGATGGAGAAATCTATGTTGTCCAAATTCTAAATCCATGCCAGATCCTTACGGGAAGTCACCCACTTCGCATCAGGACACAAGAATCAAACTATCACGGCCCTGGTCCGAACGAAGCCGTGCAATCGCTCGGGCCTTCCTATCGCCCGTAAGAACTATTGTGCTATAAGTATAGTTGATATGTAGGCGTTAGCGACAGCATTATCCTATCATGCGGATACTCGCTCTGTTCCTCACCGTAGCGCCATGTTTAGCTGGCATTGTGGAGAGTGTCGAGGAGCTACCTGGACTCGAGTATGACTTTGTGGTCATTGGAGGTACGATCCAGCGCCATGTCATTCACTCGGGCCTCGGCAAATGCTCATCTCTCCTCGATGGCAGGTGGCACGGCAGGAAATGTCATCGCGAACCGTCTCACTGAAAATCCTCAACATTCTGTCCTCGTCCTCGAAGCTGGCGGATCGTGCGTTCCATGTACATGTTCTAGGCGCGTCGTTGTTTTGCTTAACCCGCTTTGTAGACATGAAGGCGTCCTCGAAATCCAAGTTCCGTTTTTCTGCACCAGGCTGACACCCCGGACGCTATATGACTG
Organism: Lyophyllum semitale; assembly: GCA_018851285.1. NCBI lineage: Eukaryota > Fungi > Basidiomycota > Agaricomycetes > Agaricales > Lyophyllaceae > Lyophyllum > Lyophyllum semitale. The sequence goes on along the minus strand of JABCKH010000287.1, from coordinate 11,767 downwards.
GAATTTCACAACTATTTCCCAGACCGGACTGAATGGGCGTTCAATACCGTATCCAAGGGGACGTATTCTTGGAGGTAGTAGCTCAGTCAGTGAGTGTTCTGTCGACCTCAAGTCTTGACCTTTTGTGATCTAATTTGCTACTTAGACTTCATGGCGTACACACGAGGAAGCTCAGACGACTATGATCGTTATGCTCGGCTGACGAATGACTCAGGGTGGTCGTGGGCCGAGCTTCAACCCTACTTTCGTAAGGTGTGCAATTTGACGTTCTTTCTCACATGTACTGTAGCTTACCCGTACCGTAAGAATGAGAAATGGACCCTACCTGCGGATGATCACGATATTACTGGGCAATTTGATTCCTCCGTACACGGATATAAAGGCATAAACTCCGTCAGCCTGCCTGGGTACTCACACCAAATCGATCAGCGAGTCATTCAAGCGACTCGAGAGCTCCCCGAGGAATTCCCGTACAATATCGATACAAATTCAGAACATCAACTTGGCATTGGTGCGTCTTCATTCTGTATACGGACGTTTTTAAGCTAATTGCAACTTTAATAGGGTGGATGCAATCAACGATCAATCGCGGCGTCAGGAGCAGTTCTGCTACATCGTATTTTGGCCCCCAGTTCATCAAACGGCATAATCTTCATGTATTACTGCATGCGCAAGTGTCTCGGGTGTTGCAAACCAATGGAAGTCGCGAAAAGCCTGAATTCCAAGCTGTCGAGTTTACTGAAGGTGTTGGAGGCAAGTGCGACATCTTAAGCCTTGCATCCTCGCTCACCCTCCATCATTAGGACCGACATGGCGAGTTCAGGCCACGAAGGAAGTCATTCTCTCAGCAGGGACAATCGGGACTCCCCACATACTCTTGAATTCCGGCATCGGCGATTCATCTACCTTGTCACGCATCGGGATAAAGCCTCTCGTCGATCTTCCCTCTGTCGGCCAAAACCTCTCAGATCACCCAGTTGTTGGAAACCAATGGACCGTGAATGGGACAAACACTTTTGAAGAGCTAAACCGCAACGCGACGCTAGCGGCAGATGCCCTTCGACGCTGGAACGAAACGCGTACCGGCATCCTGGTGGTGTCGACGTCTAACCATGCAGGCTGGTTACGCTTACCCGCCAACGCGTCGATTTTTCAGCAGTTCCCTGATCCGTCACCAGGGCCCCACACGGCTCATTTTGAGCTATTAGCGACGGTAGGTCCATGCGACCTGTTCCTATATCCAAATATACTCAGTTCTTGCGCAGAACGGAATAATACGTCCTCCCTTTCCTACATCTGGAAACTTTTTGGCATTGAGTACCGTTCTTCTCTCCCCTCTTTCTCGTAAGTAGCTTCTCATTATGACCATTCCCTGTGTAACCAACCAACTTTCAGGCGGTTCAGTTACAATAAACAGCACGAACCCGTTCGATCCCCCCATCATCGACCTCAACTTCTTATCTTCAGAATTCGACATGTTCGTGCTCCGAGAGGCAATCCGGAGCGCGCGCCGCTTCGTCGCCGCACCTGCCTGGGCCAATTATACAATCTCGCGCGTCAGCAACGCCACCACAGATGCGGAGCTCGATCAGTATATCCGCAGTACTGCAAATACTATCTTCCACATTGTAGGCACGGCGTCCATGTCGCCGAAGGGAGCAAAGTATGGGGTTGTCGATCCGGACTTGCGGGTCAAGGGAGTTGTGGGCCTGCGCGTCGTAGATGCGTCTGTGTTGGTGAGGCCTTTTAACATGATATTCGTGACATTTCACGGACGTTCCTTTTTTCAGCCTATCGTTCCTGCGGGACACACACAAGCTGCTACATATGTGATCGCTGAACGAGCGGCGGATATGATCAAGGAAGCTTGGTGATGATAGTAGGGGCGAAAATATAAACTGATGCTATAGCATCAGTCTGTCCGTTGTAGCATCAACCATACGTACCACGTGTCGTTGGGCCGAGGCAGCGCCGAGTGAGAACGACAGCAAATGAATGGCAGTCAGAAGATCGGGCAAGTCGTTGTGGGCCTCTGAGCCCATTTCTGTGGTATACCGGATGGTCGTGGATAACATAGTATTAAAATGTGGGAATTACACAGTTCACGGATCGTCCACCTTTTGCAAGAATCAAACATATCACAAGGCTGAGCAATCGCTCGACCTTCCTACCACCCGTAACAACTACTATTGTGCTATAAGTATACTGTACTGAACCGACCAAGTCTTCATAGGATGTTACGCGTTACCATAAAAGTTGATCTCTTCACCTCTTCAGGACCGAATTTTACGCGTTACAGGTAAAAAAGATTTCACTAACTCTTCATATGTGCACTTTTCAAATTTTGGCGCCACACGAGCTCATCGCATTTTTGACCGGATATTTGATCCGTATACGTAACGCTCTTCAACGGCATTTGTTACGCGTTACAACAGCAAAATCTCTTCATTTCATGACCCTGTGTTACGCGTTACATGAAGAGCAGGTCGGTTCTTGGTCGGTTCAGTACAGTACTTAATGTTATGTGGGCTTTAGTGACAGCATTGTCCCATCATGCGAATCCTCGCTCTATTCCTCACCGTAGCGCCATGTTTAGCTGGGATTGTGGAGAGTGTCGCAGAGCTACCTGGACTCGAGTATGACTTTGTGGTCATTGGAGGTATGATGATCTAGCGCCGTGACATTCACTCGGCAAATGCTCATCTCTCCTCGGTGGCAGGTGGCACGGCAGGAAATGTCATCGCGAACCGTCTCACTGAAAATCCTCAACATTCTGTCCTCGTCCTCGAAGCTGGCGGATCGTGGCAGGAAATGTCATCGCGAACCGTCTCACTGAAAATCCTCAACATTCTGTCCTCGTCCTCGAAGCTGGCGGATCGTGGGCACCATGTTCATGTGATTCTTGGGTGCATCGTTGTTTGCTGAACCCGCTTTTTGTAGTCATGAAGACATCCTCGAAATACAGGTTCCGCTGTTCTGCACCAAGCTAACACCCCGAACGCGATATGACTGGAATTTCACTACTATCCCCCAGACCGGACTGAATGGGCGTTCGATATCATATTCAATGGGACGTATTCTTGGAGGTAGTAGCTCAGTCAGTGAGTGTTCTGTCGACCTCAAGTCTTGACCTTTTGTGATCTAATTTGGTGCTTAGACTTCATGGCGTACACACGAGGAAGCTCAGACGACTATGATCGTTATGCTCGGCTGACGAATGACCCGGGGTGGTCGTGGGCCGAGCTTCAACCCTACTTTCATAAGGTGCGCGATTTAACATTATTTCTTACATGTGTTGTAGCTTATCCGTACCGTAAGAATGAGAAATGGACTCTACCTGCAGATGATCACGATATTGCTGGGCAATTCGATCCCTCCGTACACGGATTCGAAGGCATAAACTCCGTCAGCCTGCCTGGGTACTCGCATCAAATTGACCAGCGAGTCATCCAAGGGACTCGTGAACTCCCCAAAGAATTCCCGTACAATCTTGATACCAATTCAGGCCATCATTTGGGCATTGGTACGTCTTCATGTCATATACAGACATTTTAAGCTGATTGCAACTTTAATAGGATGGACCCAGTCGACGATCAACCGCGGCGTCAGGAGCAGTTCGGCTACATCCTATCTAGGCCCTCAGTTCATCCAACGACCCAACCTTCATGTGTTGTTGCACGCGCAAGTGTCTCGGGTGTTGCAAACCAACGGAAGCCACGAAGGGCTTGCGTTCCGAACTGTCGAGTTTACCGAAGGTGTTGGAGGCAAGCGCAACATATTGAGCCTTGCACTCTTGCTCATTCTCTCATTAGGACCGATATGGCGGGTTCAAGCTAAGAAGGAAGTTATTCTCTCCGCTGGGTCGATCGGGACTCCCCACATACTTCTAAATTCCGGCATTGGCGATTCATCCATCCTGTCCCGGATCGGAATAAAACCTCTCGTCGACCTTCCCTCTGTCGGGCAAAATCTCTCAGATCACGCAGTCGTCAGAAACCAATGGACCGTGAATGGGACAAACACTTTTGAAGAGCTAAACCGTAACACGACGTTTGCGGCAGATGCCTTTCAACGCTGGAACGAAACGCGTACTGGCATCCTGGCGGTGTCGACCTTTAACCATGAAGGCTGGTTACGCCTACCTTCTAATGCGTCAATCTTCCAGCAGTTCCCCGACCCCTCTCCAGGGCCCCACACGGCTCATTTTCAGCTATCAGCGACGGTAGGTCCATGCAGCCTGTCCTTATATTAAAATATACTCAGTTCGTGCGTAGAACGGAATAACGCGTCCTCCCTTTCCTACGTCTGGAAACTTTTTGGTCTTAAGTACCGCTCTCCTCTCCCCACTTTCTCGTAAGTAGCTTCTCATTATGAATGTTTCTCATGTTTCTCATGTAACCAACCAACTTTCAGGCGGTTCAGTTACAATAAATAGCACGAACCCGTTCGATCCCCCTATCGTCGACCTCAATTTATTATCCTCAGAATTCGACATGTTCGTGCTTCGAGAGGCAATCCGGAGCGCCCGCCGCTTCGCCGCCGCTCCTGCCTGGGCCAATTATACAATCTCGCGTGTTAGTAACGCCACCACAGATGCGGAGCTCGATGAGTTTATCCGCAGTACTGCAAGTGCCACCTTCCACATGGTAGGCACAGCGTCCATGTCGCCGAAGGGAGCAAAGTATGGGGTTGTCGATTCGGACTTGCGGGTTAAGGGAGTTGTGGGCCTGCGCGTCGTAGATGCGTCTGTGTTGGTGAGGCGTCTTAACATGATACTTATGACATTCCATAGTTGCTCACGAAGGGTTATTTCTTCAGCCCATCGTTCCCGCGGGACACACGCAAGCTGCCATATATGTGATTGCTGAACGAGCGGCGGATTTGATCAAAGAAGCTTGGTGATGATAGCAGGGGCGAAAATATAGACTGATGCGATACTCTCAGTCTGTCCATTGTGGCATCAATGTTATAGACCACGTGCGACACTATCGTCGACGTAGATGAGGAAGAGATCATAGGAACAGGAGTCTGAGGATTGCCGCGCGCGGCAGATGTAGTGGTCGAAAGAACACCGGTGGCGAAATGACATGAGACTCAACAGCCCAAGAGCTGCTCCGGCCCCTCCATTTTGAGGATTGTCAGGACATCTCGACATCCCTCCGAACGCGGCAAAGAGTGGATGGCAGTCAGAAGATGCGGACGTAATCGACGCGTCAGGCCTCTGAGCCTATTTCTGCGGTACTTATACGTATTGAATAAAAGAAATGGGAATTACACGTCAAATCGGCCTCACACCGGGTCGAACGGCTGGCAAGAGCTATGTACTATGTAGCTGATAACTGTCGAACGGCACGACCACGAGGCCTGTTAATCATTATGCCTCGAAGTAAATTATGAACGGAAGAGATAAGTAACCCGTGAGCTGGCAGCGGTTGTCGAGATGGGAGATTCAAGCTGGAGAGATTTCCCGGTATCAATAGGTCTTCGACCACACCAGGCCGAATGAAATTGAGGAGACGTTAAACAAATGGTTTGAAAAAAGTGTCAATGGATAACAACTAATCTGATAGTACCGGGTCGAACGGGTTGCAGTTGCTCCTGCACTCCTCGGTGACAGATAGTTTCGGAGCTTTTTGACCCATGGAATCGAAGCTGGATCGATATAGATGCCAGTTTCGCGGTGCTGATATCGAGAGCTACAACTCACCTTGAAGTAGACGCATCACACCGGTGATAGGGAAAGTGAGTTACACTCAGGGCGGCAAAAATGGGGAAATTTCCAAAGAGTGGCCTGCTACCGGATAGAACGGTCAGCTGAGTTCTGAGTCTGACGCTGCTGGTATACCTATGTGTATGATCAGCAGCTCCATTGCGCCACCAGGTCTGATTATTCTTGCACAGCGCTGAAGCTGTTTGATCATAGAGAACTCCTAAAAAACTCCGCATATCGCTGTCAGCCAGGACATGATGCCGGGTCGAACGGCGAGCACGTCGGACAAGTCGCAGTTGCTGTGTAGCTGGAAGGTACATATGTGAACGGCGGATCTGCTATGCCATCATGCTTGGCGAGTCTTTTATGCCGTGACCACTGTTGAGCTACAAATGGAACGGTAATGGCACTGGATGATGGAGATTTTCATCTTTCGATACCTGGGTTCGTCGTGATGTGGTGCAGCTGACTAGTTGGATATATATCGATTATTGACAACGCTTTGACCAGGAAATAAAAAATCCCACATACTAGCTACTTACCTGACGCCGGGTCGAACGGCTGCATTGACTCGCTGTGGTGGTGCAGGATATGTAAGAGGCGGCTCCGTTATACAATCAGGTTCAGTTGTTGGTTATGGGACGCGACACCTGTTGAACGTTGAACGTTAGGCCGTAGGTTGCCATGGTTCTGGAGTCGCTTGGTCGGGGACTGCGCCTGAGAAGGACGATGATGATTCAAATTTGCGTGCAAGATTAGATGAGCCGATTAGATACTAATATAGCGGGTAATTTATTATTATTATTATTATTATTATTACTATTATTATTATTATTACTATTATTACTATGATAATCCATTGTTCGCCATGGCAGGTGGTGTCAAACAACCGCTCTTGTTTAAACGTTCAACAGCGTCCAACTCTCTCGTAGACAGACACCATCAGTCGTCCTCCATCCTATACTCAAACATATATCTACCTCGATAACCTTTCTCCCGGGCCTGCACCAAAATTCCGGCGTTGAATAACATGATAGGGTAGTTATCCAATGTGCTAGAAATGTCTACAGAAGATGCTGACGTTTTTTCGTATTAGTCCTAGTATTTTACAGTCTGGATGTAGTGGTGACGATGTCTTCCGCGACTTGCATCGGATATGCCACGCCTACAGTCTCAAAGGGCACACAAGACCAAAGTCCTTCTGTTGCCCAGAACCATGATGCTCGTTGAAACGTAGACTCGCTGTCCCAACTCCTTTAAAGCAACCTAAGAAGACGGTCGTCACGTCTGACGTTTCCGAATTACTTGAGATTTAGCCGATGAACTCTGCCTTTATTTACTCGTCTTCGATGACTATTGTTAGGTTCGGGGTATGTTCATCCAATTCCTCCACCGCATTGTTCATAAGCTGATAATGATACTTTTAGCTAGGGTGCGTTTCCACACATTTCTCACTCACACGCCAACCGCTCGCCGTCTCTTTCAAAGCCAACTGGTCCTCCTACACGCTCATCCCAAAGTGCCGCGCAAATGGAGAGTGGATAATGCAAGTCGCCGGTGCCAAGTGGTCTTGTTCTGTACGTTTCCTTAGTTCCTTTATTCCTTCATAATCCTGATTATCTCGTAACTACCTAGCTGCCTACCGACGATGGGGACGAAATCTGACTGAAGCCGTGGAATTGGCTTAAGCCCCTCATCGACCTCGACAGCCTCATGCTCACGCCCCGCATGTCTTACCACACGCATCGAGCATCTGGATTCTTCTCCCCACATGTATAGCTCTTGAGCGAGCAAAACTTTGTTCCTGCCAAGTTCATCGATGAAGCCCTTGACACATCCGGCCGCCGTGTTCCTAAAGCTTTCAAAGAGTCGGACATACATTCAACAGGGAAATTGACACTTCTGCCCCCACAGTCCCCAGCCGCCGATCCCGAGATTGAGGTCGAAGCAAACACCCTGGATTTCGCACTTCCGTCGTTTTCCTTGTACTCGGACCTTCACAAGGGCGAGCCGCTCAACCAGCAGGACTTCGCCCAGCAATCTTTCTAGGATCTTGACGATAATCCTGCGCTTCTTCTGCGCGTGGACAAGGTCACAAACAGACTTCTGGAGCCCGTCGTTGAGATGCGTAACTCATCATCAAGGGACCTATCGCCGACGGGCCTTTTCTTTGTTCATGGTTGACCCCAGGGTGAAACTCATCGAGGACTTGGGACTAGCGAAGGTCCCCGTGCTGCCAGTTGAGCGCGGCCTGGCAGACTGTCGGAGCGACAGACGGAGCAGGCGGAATTGGCGAATGGCGAAGGGGATATGCTTGTCAATCCCGTCCTGGTGGCAGTCCTCCAGCATCGCTCCCAGTGGAGATGCCACTGCCGAAGATGTCTATAGATTGTGGCCTTGTTGACTGCCTTCACTCGAGATGATGGCGTTTGAGCTGGATTGAGGAGGGGTCGCCGGGGCTCGTGTGTTGGAGAGCCCCGGTGACGCTTAGTGCCGATTACGATAAAGAGCGCGAGCGGGGGTTGCCGATGATGGATGGGTTTGGGAGACGGTGGAAGGGGATGTGGCCCACTGGGAAGAGGCGTCTTACGATGTTGATGGGGAGTACGAGGAGCACCATGACGAAGAAGAACAGGTGGTGGGTGCGGATGCGGATGATTGTAGGTCATTGGGCGGAGGAGGCGGAGAAGGAAGAGAACGCGTTATGACGAACGCGGCTATGAGGCTATGAGAGGAGCAGGATATGCAGATGGTTCTGGGACTAGAATTGCCGTATGCGGTGGAGAACGCGTTGTATGAGGGATGACGAGAGCGAGGGCGGACTAAGGAGCAGGGGGAGGTTTTTTTTTTCGATGTGGAGGTGCTTGATGGTGGGGTGCTTGACGAGGAGGGGGTAGGTGTCTGACAAGGAAGCGTCTGACGATGGGGTCGCTCTCTGAATTTTCTTCCTTGAATCTTGATATGCGCATGTCTTTCATCTGTTAAGTCTTAAAGCCTAAGGTGTCAACCGTTTTCTCCGATTTGATTTCTGCGACTGAGTCCGAGAGAAGAACAAAAAAAAAACGCTTAAAGGGGTTGCTCACAGGTCCTGATCGAACGGCTACAGTCCGAGCTGTGCTGCTCAGGGATGTGCAGGCGACGGCTTGAGCGGCGGCCTCGCTATACCATCAGGCGGAATGATTGGCGGAATGATTACCATACATCGTGGCGGTCGTTGAGCCATGGATGGCCTTGGACTCATTGGAATTGAACGGCTCAGGGCTGGCGCAGAGGTCAACTTTCTTGCAACTTTCTATAACTTCCAGTTATACCTTAAGCGGTCTCGATGAGTAAGAAGCTCTCTTCCAATTCGTCGGCAGTTCTGTATCGCTTGACAGGAAATCAAACGACTGCGCTTTTTCACCTCCTAATGTGAGTCACATAGTATTTTGCCCCTCAATTGCCCCTAACTCTGCAGGTGGATTGTTGCACCGCCCTCATGTCCGGTGTTCAACATCTAACGACATTTTTTTATCTCCTCTCTCTTCAAGTGGATTGAATACACCGATATAGCCGACGATGGGAACCCTTCTCGCCTCAAATCGACACTCTCTGTGCTCGTGATAGTCAAAGGGACCCACCTTCAACCCACCTTCATTCTAGCATAAAAGGGCCTTGAACATCGACGACGAACTTCAGCATTCCACCCTCGGATACTTCTCCACCCACTACTCATCTATCTAACACAATGAAGTTCACCATTCTCGCCCTCTCCATCCTTCTTGGACATGCCGCTGTTGTCGTTCCAGGCATGGCTGTTCCTGTCGGGGATGATCTCGTCATGAAGGTATGTATTCAACGAGTCTTCAAGTAGTCATCCTTCCTCATGTTTTCCATGTCATCATAGAGAGAGCCCGGTAATTTTGGGGATGGTGGTGGATTCGGCGGTAACGGAGGGAATGGTGGTAATGGCGGCAATGGCGGCAATGGTGGTAATTCCAAGGATCGTTGGGACGGCGGTGACAGTTGGGGTGGCGGATTTGGCGGCAATGGCGGCAATGGCGGCAACGGAGGCAACGGCGGCAATGGTGGTAATTCCAGGGATGGGGACCGTTGGGACGGCGGTGACAGTTGGGGTGGCGGATTTGGCGGCAACGGCGGTAATGGTGGTAATGGTGGAAACGGCGGCAATGGCGGTAACTCTAGGGACGGGGATCGTTGGGATGGGGGTCGCTGGGATGGCTGGAATCGTTGGGGCTGGAATCGTTGGGGCTGGAATCGTTGGGATGGTCGTAGATTCGGTGGGAACGGCGGTAATGGCGGCAATGGCGGAAACGGTGGCAACGGCGGAAACGGTGGCAATCATCGCGGCAACCGCTGGGACTGGTAATTGGAACACAAGTAGTAGCCTGTCCAGTGTCAAAGACGTTTATTTCCTCTGTCTTCCAATTTACTGGTTATATTGTACATGTAATTGCACGAAATTTCGTCTGAATGTTTGAAAAGAAAATGTAATGCCGTCGTAGGGATTCATTGCCGTGGTTACACAAGTGAAAGGACCACGGTGTATTCTCGAGAACGCGAGGAAATACAAACAGAGAGCAGTTACGACGATAGTATCTAGGTAATAAGGTTTAGTAGATAACGTGGTCAGTTCACTGAGTAAGGTTCAGTCACAACAAGGAATGTCAACGCGAGTCCAAAAAGTCCAAAAAAGGTCCATGCACGTAAGACTGGGGCACCGGGGTTACGATAGAACATCAAGGAAAGTGGGGGCCTTCAACATAGACCTAACTGTACCCCATCAACAATATATACCAGTAACAAAAAGGACACCACTGTTATTACGATCAATTCGTTGAGGGCGATCCTGGATTTTAGAGACTGCTCGATGGAAGGGCATCGAATGTGGGGCAGAGATTATCCCACGAAGCTAATCGCCGAATAAGCACAGGTACTAAACACGCTCGCAGCTGAATCACTCACTCGGATGTTTCTGTGTGGCAACGACACCCGCATCTTCAGCGAAAACGATGGCGAGACCACTGTATCGAAGGGCAATGTAAGACGTCAATGCCCAAGAAAAACTGGTTAGACTCACATCTCGAGATGCCAGTCAATGTGGCTGCACGACATCACTGTTAACAACGTGCGAGTACTAAAACTTCGATACGAGCTCACCAATGGAAGATCCACGGGCCAGAATTGTCAGTGGTGAATCGGATCGTGACGTTGTCGGTAGTGTCAGGGCCCGTTGAGACAACATCGCGACGGACCTATTGCAAACTATCAGCTGTGCTGAGAGCCTGAACGGGTTCTGGAAACGTACCGGGTTAGCGTAGTTATATACAGAACTGTTAGCGCTGCGGACGACATCGAACGTATGCTAGATAAAATATGATTGATCAGCTCCACCATGGGGACGAAGGACGTTATAGTTCTTACGCCGTGTAAATGGAAAGGATGCTGTCATAAGTTTCGAGTAAGTAGTATGCAAGTACAGACGATATATGCACTGACTGGGGCCCCAGTAGTGCCACCTGGGATGGATAATTCGATGACAGAGTTCGCTGGGACAGTATAAACGCTTCCCGCAGGAAGCAGTTCTTGCGCAGTACGGGCGCCGCTCAAGATCTGCAGCAACACTGGAGCAGTGGCTGGTGCGAAGGTGGCGCCATTGACAGTATATTTCGATGTTGTGCTGTTAAGCGCGATCGCCAAGTTGAGAGCGACATCAGGGGCGCGGGAACCCCCAGGAGCACCGGGATTGGTCAGCGGGTGCAGGTAAGTCTCAACCATCGGGTTGGAAAGCGATGAGACCGTCACAGGGTCAACAGCAGCAGCGCCGCTGTAACGAAGGATGGCTGAGTTGATCCCGCCGGTGAAATCGACGCCGGCGCCGGAGCTGGGCTGCGCGCGGACCCAGTAGTTACCAACGGCTTGATTGGCGGTGAGGACGAAGGAATACCGTTGACCGGCAAAGATTTGGATTGAGTCGACCGTCAGCGGTGTGTGATTGACGCCGTCAACTTCGATGATGTTCTGAGGATCAAAATATTAGGACCATGGGGGTTCTTC
>JABCKH010000286.1:0-22041 GCA_018851285.1 Lyophyllum semitale | reverse complement strand
GCATATCTGCCCAATGCCTCGTCTGCACCGGCGAGAGATGTGGCAACGGCGAGGATGGCATGGGAGACGGGCGGGGCCGAGGCGGATGCATATGCAGAAAAGGCGGAGAGGGACGCGTGGGACGGGTCGAAGAGGGCGTGGAGGTGCTTTGCATAGTCCTTCTCGTGGGTCAGTAGGTTGACGAGCAGACGCGAGTCGGCGGGACGGTGCACCATCGACCCCGACGACGATGAACGTGGAGCAGTTCGGTTGTGACAGCTGTAATTACTTTCACAGCTGTCACGATCTACGTCATCGATCAAAATCATACCTCTCCGACTTGGCCGTTGATCAATACATCATACTTGACATTCGATTCAAACTGTGTAGAACTTATATTCGCAACTTCCACTTCCAATTGCCGCCTAGCAAGCCTCCCACTATGGGTAAGCCAGCTCAGTAGTCCCCGCCGAACCATTCCTGTGTTACCACCAAGTCAGTTCCGAACCAAAAATCAGCTGGCAGTCCCCACTGCACGCACCCCCACACACGCACTGCTCGCGGCCGCTTCAGCAAGCTATCAATCACTCATCAGGCGATATGCATCGCACACAGACGCCACCCTCGAGCGAGTGGCACAAGCCGTCGTATGGAGCAAACTGTGCATTCTCAATCAGTCAACTCTGCAGTCAAAGAATGGGTCTCTGCGCCACGATGATCCCACTTACGTCACTTGTAGCGCAATACGAAGCGGGACAGCAATCAGAGTGGCTGCCGCACGTCGCCCAGTCGGCCTGGCACCTTGCGTTCGTAGTCTGCAGTCCGTCGCCGCCGCGGGGGGCGAGAGCTTGAAGGTTATCACTTCCAACGGCGGCTGCGGAGACTCCACCTGCAGTGAAGAGGATAGTTGAAATGGCGAACACGCGCGAGATATGCATAGGAGGTGGATACTAATGATTTGAACCGTCAGTTTCAAGGGCCATTTTAAACAAACCAAAAGTACAAATAAAAATGGACTATACTCGATTTATCGCAAGGCTCCATATCCAACTGACAGTGACAGATGTTATGAGCGAGGAGTGAACGCGTGCCGAATACCGTTACTTCGCGCCATTTCATTCAAGTTCATCCTCATGACCATGCTCGCATGAACCTTACTACATCTAGATAGAGATGCCACTGTGGGAGATGCCAGGCGGGGCTGAGGCCAATGCGTAAGCAGAAAAAGCAGAGGGACGCGTGGGACGGGTCAAGAAGGGCGTGGAGGTGCTTTGCATAGTCCTTCTCGTGGCTCAGTAGGTTGATTAGGAGACGCGAGTCGGCGGGACGGTGCACCATCGACACCCGACGATGAACGTGGTGAGGTCCTAGCAGCGTGACAGCTGTAATACTCTAACTGGCACGCTAGTACTCGTTAAAAGTGATTGATACAAATACACAGGTCTCAAAAGCATCTACTCGATCGCCTGACCATTCACCGCCTCCACCCACGCCATGCACATCGCCCGATACTTTACGTATTCCTCCCTCCTCTCCAGCTTAACTGCCGCCGACACCACATTCGTAATATGCAGCCCATACTGGTTGAGCTCCTGCCAGCCCGCCTCTTCGATCCTCCCCATCCACTCCAAGCTCTCCCGCATCCGCGCCTCATGCACCGCGGGTGGCACGTCGGCCTCTAAGTTCGACAGGTGCACCACACTCTGCAGAATCCGCGCGAGGAGCGCATCGGGGCCTGGATCGGTGCACGCACGACAGGTGCACTGGAATGCGTAGGGCTTGAGGCGCGCTTGGCGCGCGGCGGTGGGCAGCGAGATTGTGCAGTAGCTGACGAAGATTTCCTCGTCCTTCTTGATGTCACGGACGGCGCGGAGCTGGCACGCAAAGGAGGCGACATCGAAGCTGTGGTTGGCGTTCGGGGTGCAGCTGTTCAGTGGGAACATCGTCAAATTGGTGAGGCTTGCTTCTACTCGGATATACGCGCCTGTGATTGATGCGCGACATCACATCGAAAATGCCTGTATACGTCGACCTGGCGTCTTTCTTTACGTTCCATTTCACCAGCACGACCTCCATGCCATTCGTGCGTACCCTGCCCGCCGCTGGCCCGGAGCCGTCCTCGGTGTGGCAGTTGTGCAGCGAGAAAGGCGGCACGATTCTCCGGTATCATCCTCTCGACACAGACCTGCAGCAACTTCTCATACTCGACTAGCGCCGCCTGCTGAATCTGAGAGAGCGTGGGCAAGGTGCCTGCCGCGAACCTCGTGGGCATCGCGGCGGCTTGCGGTGCCACAAGGAGGGGGCGTTCGGCGAAGATGAGGTCATTCATATTTAGATCGCAGGTTGCGAATACGCCGAGGCCATAGCCGGACGGTCCGAGGCTGTGGCGGGTGACGGGCGGCTTCCGGACGTCAGACGGAAACCCTGGGGTGGAGAGGATGGCACGCTTCACTTCACCGTTGCTAAAGACGCATTCGGCCCAGTTATCGGGGCAGTCGGCAAGAGTCTCTTTGGGGAACCGGGAAGGGACAGTGCTGAAAATGTATGCATCGTCGGAATGTCTGTGGTGCGCGGGTCAAACTCATGTCTGCTGATAGGTTTGTTGTCATAGTCTTCTGGGAGGGCTGGTTTCCGTGTTAGATGTGCATTGAACGCGAGGAACCCTGACATACTGGTTTCCACCTTTCCGATGGGGAACTTTACTTCGTACCTTTCTTAACCGTAAAACTTGATCAGTAAGATCAAAGAAAAAGCCGGATAGCACGCACTCTGTGTAGTCACTGGAATGGGAGAACCGTGTACATGGCGTGCTACGGATTGCTTTCCCTTGTCGGCTTTCAAGAATCCTCGTTTCATCTGGAAGAGTGTTCAATACAAGTGTTGCAGGTGAAGTTAGCCGTCGATGATGGGCGTTTGGAAAGAAGGGATAGGGGTATGGATGCAAGCTTATGTACTAGAACTCTGCAGACGTGAGCTCGTCGAGGAAGTAGAGCGACGATCCTTGAAGTTGATGAGAGAAGCTGGCCTCCGTTCTTCTGAATCTTCCCCCATCAGAAGCATCACGGGGCCACCAGACCAAGTTGCTAGTCCAACAGCAGGCGCTAGAGGCTACTAGAGGGCGAGGACGATACAATCATCCGATATCCACACCAAAATCATGTCTAGTCTTAGTCTTAGTTACCTGCAGTGGTCCCGAAATGGAACAAAGCAGGGGGCCTTACGCACACGACTGGTTTTCGTCTTCAACAAACGAAGTAGGTTGTCCACAAGTTGTTCATGTTTTGCTCGGGCGTCATCAATCAATTTCGCATCGCAGCCCGCCCACCTCGCTGGAGCTTTGAAAGCTGGAAAACACTGTGCATCGCGCATGAAGGAAGTATCATAACGAGTATTCGGAGCATAATCCCTGAGACGAACCGGGTTTTCGAGCTGTCTACATAACTAATCCTCGCTTCTTCCGCACGAGACTCAACTCATAGAGATACAGAGAAACGGCCACTACGGTGCTAAACAGCGCCAGCGTCCGCCCATACGTCCATTTATTCCCAGCTCCCAGTTCAACATGTGCTTTGTTGACGTGAATAATGAGTTCCGTGGAGATCATGAGGTAGACGATGGGTGCGCTGCAGCAGAGTGCGAGGATAAACGAGAAGAACTGCGCGTATGACGGGCGCGGGAGTCCGCCAGCTGAAAGGGCGCGCAGCCGACTGAAAAATGCTCGAAATTGCGTCGCAGCGAATGAAAAGGGGCGATCGAATACCGAGGAGATCTGTCGGATGAACGGTATGGAGGATAAATGTCCCCAGATAACCACGGGGATTACCAGGACCTGCGATAAAAGGATGGCGACGGCCAATCCCACTACGATAAATGTAAGGAGTAGCAGGCCAATCAGCAGGATCAGGAACACTGCGCCGCCTATCATTCCACTGGCGATGGTGCTCAGGAAGAGAAGGCCCATGATGGGGATGCTACTGAATGCGTAAAATGCGAGTGATTTACTGCAGAGCGAGATGTCGGACACCTCAACGGCGCCAAGTAGCCAGGAATATGTGACTGCCGTGCATGATTGTTCGTTGGCAGCGTATCCAAGAAAAGGTGCTTGGTTTGCCCAGAAATACAATCCAAATCCTGACATCATAATCGCATGCGCAGTGTACAGGATGAAGCTGGGGGAAGTCAGGAACTTCTTGCTCGCACATTGCCGTGCTAGTTCGAGGGAGAAGCCGATGTTCGTTCTGCGAGACTCGTCGCTGCACGAAAGGACGAGGAAGCCAGCCCAGTTGATTATTAGGCTGATATTGAGCACGATGAGCGCATGGTATGCGGTAAGACCTGAAATCTTGGTGTCTATGATGGCACTGAGTATGACGGCAAATCCGATCAGGAATAAAGATCGTTCCAATGCTCCTGTCAGGCCGAGGTACTCGTCGTATCCTTTTAGGAAGGCTCGTTTTGGGTCCGATGAATCAGGCAGGCGCTGTTGAGGTACCGGAGAGGGCAATTGTTTCGCATCCATCGTAGAGTCGCTCGGCGCGATGGTGGCTAGAGAAGGTATTGGATCCTTTGCCACATCGCTCAGGGCGCTAGGAGTGGAGGTTGCAGAGTCCAGACTCCTGAGCGGCGGAGCTTCGACGTCGTGGGATTGGAGTTTGACCAAGTCTATGGATACAAGGTCGTGGAAGATGTAGAGGCACTTGAAGCCCGCCAGGCATGCCAGTACATAGACGGAGGCTCTGATCCCAATTCCTGCACATATACGGACGTTGAGTTGAATTCAGACACGAACTAGAATTACTTGCCCGCAATGTTAGGGTTTTCAGGGATTGGGCAGACCTTAATAGCGTCATCCATAATACTGGAGGCGAGTTCGAGAGCGTCGATAAGAGCAAGACCGTGACTGTCCCTGACGGTCCTCGGCCTCAACAAAGAGAGTGATCGTTATGTAATACAACATCAGATACGGACGGTGCCGGCAGGCGTCGTCATCTTCTGGTCAGCAGCCTTGTCTCGATGGAGGCGACAAAGCCCAATAAAGCTGCCAGAATCTGAAGTTGTCAATTGATACTCCAATGAACGGCTGCAGTCACCGGGAGTCATCCGGAATGAGTTCGTCACCTAACGAATATAAAACATCGATTCGATTCAACGCCTGACAAATCAATGACTATCCTCATCACTGGTGGAACTGGCAACACAGGCTTGGCCCTTGCACAACGTCTACGAGCCGCCAACCACTCTGTCCTTTTGACTACGCGCTCGAAACCAGTCCCAGAGCCATTCCAGGGCGTTCAGTTCGACTGGCTCGATGCCTCGACACACGAGAATCCCTTCCGAGCCGACGCCAACATCGACCGTATGTACATTGTCCCCCCGCACGTCGAAGATATGCTGGCGGCGATGAAGCCATTCATCGAGCTTGCCCTTGCGAAAGGGGTAAAAAGGATTGTCGTCGTCACCTCGACTCAGACCGGCACGCCAACAGGCTCGCCAGCATTGGGGAAGGTTCAGGAGTACATCGTCGGACTCGGGGTGGACTACTGTGTCTTGAAACCGACGTGGTTTATCGGTAAGTTATACATTGACCTATGGGGACGTTCTGACGTTCCGGAAGTCTGAACAGAGAACTTCGGGAATTGGATACACTTCTTACACGGCATCCGCGATGAGAACGTCATCCGATCTGTGGCGAAGGATGGTCGCATCCCTTTCATATCAGTTGACGACATTGCCGACGCAGCCTTCACCGCCTTGGTCGATGAGAAGAGTCACAACACCGAGCACCTACTCGTCGGGCCAGAACTCCTCAGCTATGATGAGGTGCGCTGTTACTTCTTCATAAGTTACTTGTTATGTTCATGCTGCGCCTTCAAAGGCCGCTGCGGTGTTTAGTGAGGTTCTCGGGCGACAGATTACGCACAAGAGACTCACGGATGAAGAATATCTGGATATGCATAAAGCGCATGGCCCATATGCAGCTATGGCTCGTTTCTTGCTACGGATAGAAAAGCTCGTTGCTGTTGGCGGTGAAGAACCATTTTTCTACGAAGAAGCGAAATTGATTGGAAAGCGACGTTTGGTGGACTATGTCAAGGAGAACAGGGTCTTGTGGATTCCTAACTAAGGCGGATTTGGGATTGGTCTGTTTCGATTGGAATACATATGTACGGCTCTTATGAGGACGCTCATGGATGAAAGTCGAGCATTATTAAAACCGAAATACCTCATGACAGTATCGATTATGTCCTAGACTGTGTTGCAGATATGCCGATAACGAGATCTTCCGCAACGTATCAGTGATACCTCGAATCTACGTGCGCCGAGCGGTCAGGACTTGTCAACCAACATATGTAATGGTCGAACTACACACTGAAATTGAAAAGGGCGTCCTCGGTAAACTAAATAATCCATTGACACAAGAACGGTGGTTGACCCATCCTCGCTCGCACCAACATCGCCGTCCTGAGTCTTTCAGCGCGCGTGCCATCATCACCTTCAGCATGAAGAGATCTTCCCAGGTTCCTATGCGCCCTCCTCCCAGACAATCGACTGTACCAATGGCGTGTGCTCAGCTTCATTGTTATGCCTCTGTCACGGCGGAATACCATACGTAATGAATAAATGTAGGGATACAGAATACGGGACATACAAGTGAACGCATCAGGTATTGCCGATGACCGTAGTGCCCTTCGGTAGGACATGCCAGTGGTTCTTATTAATGATATCCCTCGTTTCCTTATGCGTGAAGCCTAACCAAAAGCCCAATCAGCTTATGCTTCCTAAACGGCGAAACAGCAACGTAGACGGACTGCGACTCACCCACAAGCCGAAAGCAGCCTCCACCAAGGAGCATCTTTCACCGTTTCGCGACGCCCATCCTCTCGGATACCCAGGAATGCATTCTTCTCATAGCACGCTCGCCCACTCCGGTCAAACGGTGGACCTCGCACGCCGAGATTCGGAGTCGCAGTTGTTTCGGCAGGTTTGGAGGGCTTCGGTTCGTGTGCATTGATTTTGAGACGCGGGTCACGGTGTGGACGAGGGGTCAACAGAGCACGAGGGAGTGACGGCCTAGGAGAAGAAGGAGAGAGACGAAATGGGCTTCAAGAATGGCAGAGAATGGCATGGGAGTTGAGGCTGAGGCTGGCTGAGGAGTGCGTAGGCGGAAAGTTGGCGGAAAGGGTGGACGGCAGGACGAGCGTTCCGTGACACAGTTGTCATGATACTTCTGTTATCGTATCTTGTCTCTCATGCATCATGATCTATCATGGTGAGTGGTGGAAACGGCCACGGTCTATGACTATGGTGAATACCTGGCAGTTGGTGAAACCTTGAGGAGTTCTAATCTCGTCGATGAATAGATAATGACAAAAACAGTCATATTTTATTCCAGCTGTCTCTGCTGCTGTTATGACATCAATTCTTAGTATGACGGCGAGAACTTTCAAGGTAAGGCCCTTCTCAACCATTCCTAGATTTGTTTTAACGATATTCGACTAGCCTCCATGATAGTGAAAGACTGGTAAGCGCTGCATGGGGCTAGATAGTGACAAGAACAGTCATCGCATTCTAGCTCTTTGCTCTCTGCGACATCAATTCTTGGTACGACGGCGAGAACTTTCAAGGTAATTCTTCTCAACCATTCCTAGGTTTGATATAACGATCTCGCTATAGCACCCTTCGTGATAGGCTCGTAAGCGCTACATGGGGCGGCCCACCTGCGTACATGTGCTGCATATAGCCCTTCAAGTTTAGGGCAAGGCAGAATACGATTGCTTCAAGTTGAGGCTGGACTATTCGCGCATTCTATGTTGGCAGTCCCACTTTCAAGACTTGTTGCCGTCGGACAATCTTGTTCGGATCCACTCTTCGCATCGGCCCCGGTTCCACCTCGCTTTGGATCCATTCCTTGCTAATGGCATTTCAACTGGTGAGCCTTACGACAAAACAAGTATGGTATGTTTTTTGTGGCTTGCATAAAAAGGCCTTGAGCTGACCGTACAATTCCCAGCGAACCGAAACGCTACTTTCAAACTACTTCTTGTCTCACTATGCATCTCCTGCGCGCATTTGCCATTTCAGCCGTCCTCTTCACCGCTGGTGTCTCTGCAGCTGCCGTCGACAATCGTCCTTCTCTTCGGCGCAGCAGCTGCCAACTCGAGGGCGAGTCGTGCCAGGGCAACGCTGAATGCTGCGGCACCAACTTGCAATGCGATGATGTGCATGATCTGGTTTTTGTTTTTGTTTGGACATCAACTGACTGCAAGAGGTGGCAGATCTCTGGATCTTGCACACAGCTCGCTTCACGTGACAGGATCAACGGAGTTTGCCATGACGCAACTGTCGGTGCAGACTTCGTCGGAGACAAGTGCCCAATCATCGACCCAACCATCGACCGCGCGCATCCTGCTAGGAGGCTCAGATATACTACAATATGTACATCATGTTATCTAAATAATTAAGATGATTGAGAGTACCCCCAGCCAGTCCTCGTAGTAGGTGCAGAAATTGGAGAATCGAGCCATGGTCTTTTGTTACTGCAACTTGGAGGCTCGTTCTCTTTGCCTTGTTGACTAGAGGACCCTGGAAAGCCCTCTGCTGGGCGCTTCTCTCCACGAACTTGATTTAGAGATGTGAAAGCTGGTACTGTGGGTGGTGGCCAGTCGATGATCTTCTCCTGGAATCCCCAATGCCAACTCTTCTACACCAATGTCCTGGATTTGCGTAACGAAATCTGGGGGAATGAGTTGTCTCCACGAAGGATGACATTCCGAAAGATGCTGTGGGAAGTTGTACTTCCAATGGATTTCATTACACTCAAGAGGGCAATGAATTGGAACGTTAGTACAGGGCGAGCGTCACGGAATTTTGACGCGGCTGATATTTGAAAGGCATATGCTGGGGGCAATCTGAGTCAGCTTTCCCGCTTGGCTCAGTAAGTCATCAGAACGGGCATCACCAAACGAACGATGGGCTCGTTCGTGTACAATTCAAACATCAAGAATAACATCAAAACATTTCATGCATGGTCTCGGACCGTCTACTGTAGTTACAGATTATAAGCAGTTAGTCGAGCGGATCCAGGGTGGCGTAAACGACGCAAAGAGGTAGTTTGGATGTCGTTTCGAAGCGAGATCATGGATCTGAAAGGGATATGCAGTCCAAAACGACTTGATGTCCCATGCGAGCGCCAGGCTGGGAATGAGCGGTAGTGTTCAGCGAAGCCGGAACGTGCGAAGAAGGCAGAGTTGTGTTTGGTGAAGTGTAAAGATATGTCGAAGGTGAATCTACGGAAGCTGGATGCCGGAGTCGAGAACTGGTCGATTTATATTTCACAGATCCTAACACAATACAGGTAAGTAACACGAACACAGTCAAGCGGCAGGAAACGTACCAGGGCATTTGCTCCCTTATGGCATTGAGGGCACTGAAGAGGCGCGCTTTGGATTGCGAAAGTTGCATACGCTCCATCTGTTCGATAGCCCACGCCATTCTGGAACGGTGTCGGGGATGGTGATGCAAGAGAGGATGGGATACAGAGAACATTGACAGTCTGTACAGAGTTGTTGTTTACAGCATTTACAGTACTGTTTGGCTGGTGGTCGCTAATTGCGGAGGTCAAGAAGAGCAGGAGTAGCGATAGTTGAGAAGAGTCACAAACAGGGTCTGAGGAGCAGAGAATGTATGCTGCGGCGGGATCAGGGAAGGACCCAGCTGCAGCGAGCGTGTTGAAGATCAAAAGTGTCGCCGATAGGTATGTCTTGATTCTAGATCTGAAGGATGCAGGAGACAGTTATACGCGCTTGTTGATCTCACGCACAACAATACGCTTGGTCATGTCCCCATTTGGGGGTAGGTAGGTCGTGAGACCTCTTTCCACGTGAGCTGATCTGTGTATGAGTTCCAGAGATCTGACACCTCGTGACTGACTGTGTGACGTAGATGTCAATGACATGTATCGTCAACCCGCTCACGGGTGCGGTTGATGTAGCTGGAGTTTCAGGAGGAGGATCACTGGGCGCAGACGGGGGTGAAGGAACAGTGGATATACTCGGAGTAGCACAAGGAGAAGGATCACTTCCCCTAGGCGGCTCAAACCCCCTGCATGGATCATTGAACGTACCTGCAATAGGAGGAGGGGTCTCAGCTGACCCAGGCGGCGGTGCAGGAGTAGTTTAGCTGGCACCTACAGAACGATACATCGAGTCGGGCTCTAATATACCACACAAGATTTCACACGGACTTTCACCCTCATAGTATGGAGGGGATCGCGGAAGCAGCGATCAATGTATAAAATCTCAGACGTGGGACAATATCGGCATACTTCGTGGCGAGTAAAAATTGTTCTGAGCTGTTACAATGGCACAAACTGGTATCATAATTACAGGAAGGTGAGGCCACTACTTTGGGAGCGGCTGACCCTTGAGGCGTGGTAGTGCAGGCACCATCTGCGAAACCCATCCAATGATTTGTGGAGACTTGACGGTGATCCTAGCAAACAGGCACGTCAATGCAGCTCTGGCTCGGAACTGGTCGCAAATCGAGGAGACTTACCTGCATCCCTCGGACGTCGCCTCACAGGACGCATTCGTTGAGCTGTTGGACCCGGCAACACTGGACTTTACATTACCCCCCCACCCGAATGGCCCGTAACTGACCTCGGCACTAGCTGAATAGGACGATGTCTGGAACTGGGTCTGAATATCAGAAGTCTCGCCCGTGAACTCTAATACAACGTTCGCCGCTAGTAAAAAGGCTACAACGGAGGCAATATCAATGAGGGGCGCGGACGGAAATCGATGATCAAGATGCGTACCTGTGGGGTATAACGGGAAGGTGCTATATCGCTGAAGTTCGTCCTCGATGTCTTCTGGCTTTGCCCCGGGAACATCTCCTTCCATCAACGCACGCATCGTCCCAAAACCAGGCGAAATGCTGGCAACACACAATCAGCTAATACGCCAGCGGCATAAACTCTTCGGAGGACTCACAATTCATTAGATCCAACGGTCAGATCGGCATCATAAAAGAGTTCAGGGCGCATCCAGGAGCGCGCGATGTCGACGCGCATACATTCGAACGAGATCTTGCAAGAATTACTCATCATGGATTTGTGTGCCTCGGATGACCCGGTAGAGAATGCCCCCTCTGCGTTGACACGAGGACCCCAAAAGCCCCAGCCTACGCTTCCACCGAACGAGGCTGAGGTTGCGTGAGAGCTAGATGAGGTGCTCGAACTCGAGGATGAAATTTCGACGGATATGGCAGTGAAGTAGTCCGATTCGTCCTTGGGTTGCTCCTCAGGAGCGGGTGGAATATCGGCATCGCCTGCCAAGGCATCAGCCAAGGTCTGCCCGCCCTTCTTCTCTTGGTTAAGGAGGCCTTTCCGTAGATCAGTGTAATTCTTGATCTGCTCCAGGTTGGTCTCGATCAACTTGGCAGAGAGTCCGCCCTCACTCAAGCCTTTGAACATTTCATCCTGAGCTTGCGAGCTCAGGTCATTGATTTGGGACACGTTGGCCTTGGTGTTCTTGGACTCCTCGTCGTTCAACTCTTTACGAGCAGTTTTATACTTCTCGTATAGCGCCTCGAGGGTTTCTTCACTCGATCCTCTGTCCGCCCAAGTAACGGAGATGAGTGATCGTCCGCGTCATTATCTAAATCTCATACTCACGAATCTGCCTGCTTTTTCTGATATTTCTCCCGCGCATCGATGAAGTTTCCCATTGCAGTTACAAGGCCTGCGTTGTTTATATCATCAATGGTTCGTGGGGTAGGAGCTTGCCTCTGAGAGACAGATAGGATATTAGTGCAATTTTTATAAAAAGGCAGAGCTTTACTGTACCGTGCTCAATGCTTCAAGCAACGCGTTTGACTTCTGCAAACGCGCGATCTCCCACGTGTACCACTCCACGGTCTTGGTCTGATTATCCCCGCTAAGTGCTTTCTTTTTAGCGATGACAGCCCTACCGATTCGTAAGAAGAGTCAAGCGTGAAAGTTTTGAAATGGCTGAACGCACCAATTCGACGGCGTGAGCTTCACGGTCTGGTATTCGACGGCGCCATCCGTGTCCTGAATGACAGCGATACGCATTGCTTCCTAAAGAAAAGTGGAAGTTGGATGAGCGTCTTGTTGTGTGATAAGACGAGCGATGAAGGTACCTTGCTTGCTTCGACTCGTGCCATGGCAGTGTCTCGATCAACGACAGCGAACCAGTACTCGACCTCCTCTTTCATACCCGTGACGACCCAATCCATGTATGCGGCCTGCATCAGATTGCGGTATGTACGTGCGTTCTCGCTAACCCAGAGGTCATACTCGGCCCTTTGCTTATCGACCGTCTCGTTGAGTGGGTCGCTTATGGCTCTCCTGTGTGCGTCGTTAAACGCTTTAGTCTTCTGCTCCACAGTCTTTGTATACTCTTTCTGCTTCTCAGCATAGATCTCGACGCGAGTCCTCGACTCCTTCTTGGGGTCCTTGAAGGTCAGCCACGACATCGCTTTCAGATACCGCGCTTCGTCTTCCGTGAGATCGTTAGGATCGCCGATGTCAACACCGACGGTAGTACCTGTAAGAAGATGCTCAGTGGTGAACTATAGGATTTGATGATTGCCACGGACCAGCAGGAATAAGCTTGCTTATTGCGGCATCATAGCTCCGAGCGACGGACTTGCCCGTAGGGCCGAGTTGGACAGGCGCGAGGGCGGGCATGTCATCACAGAGAATAGCCTGGCTAAGCTCAGTCGACCTTGGCAGGATAGGCGTGAGGCGTTTTCCATTGCTATCAAAACCTTCAGCGAAATCCTAGAGCAACGCGTCAGGTCCTGAATTGATGAAGGATTCCCGGGACAAGAGAACACATACTTCGAAGTTTACCACTTTCCCTGGGACCATGACGGTGAAGAACTGCTCAATAGGAGCAGGCAGAGCTTTTCGGATGCCTTCTCTGAGCAAGAAGGATATCTCAGCGGTGCGTGCGACGGCAGTGTCGGACATTTGGAGAGTGAGAGTAGGAGTGTGGGGTAAGCAGTAGAGATTCTCCGGGTTCAAGGATACCTTGAACTAAGAAACGGAGACGACGCCTTCCCCTTCTTATAGCAGGAAAGGCGGATTTACCAAGCGGTCCATATGTCAGACTATCGTTTTCTGAATAGCGGATTAACTGGAAGCTATGTTTGGCATGTGCTCTTGTGGATTGGAACAACGGCCGCAGTCGCAGACGTGGGAGTCAACAGTCAAGAGGAGATGGAGGCTACATTTTGATTCTGCTCGGCTAACTTGTTATAGCGGTACGACATGAGTAATGGGTGGTGTCCCTCGCGCAAGTGGAATGATGAGACTCTCATCATGAGAGAATGGTGGAGAATGTGCTGCTTGGCTTTGTTATTTCGGAGAAGACACATCCCGGTGCAGGGTCGAATCTCGACAAGGAATCATTTCGAACGGTTATGCGGAATACCATCGTGCTGGGTTCGATCGAAGCCTACAGGTAGAACATGAAAGTCACCCCCATAGGTAGCCAGGAAAAGAAAAAAGCAAAAGACAGACCTATGTTGACAACAGTGTGTTTCGCCTCCCGAGTCCTTCCAGGTCAAAGAGGCAAGTTCAGGAAATAACAGTTAAGGATACACGCCCGCATTCTATGCATCAATTTCACGGTACCAATCAGGAGACCCATCACCATACGATTTGGAATGACAATGTTCTTCGATTCGGAAGCACTTGCAGGGTCAATCAAAATCGCAACTGACAGAGCAAAAACGGGATTGAGATAACTGAGTGGAATGGATTGAGGGATTCTCAACAAAGGCTTATTCTATAGAGAAAACCCCCTCAGCCAGATTAATCGTGGGTTAGTTGATAAACCTTGTATTTTGGTAGTTCACTGTTCAGGCCCAGGATGGGTTTGGTGGCGATGACGGTCCCGCCGCTATCCGCCGGCGATCGCCACGTGGTTGTCCCTTCACCAGCGTCACTGCGGTACTCACCCTTTCCTTGCCCTTCACCATCATACGTCGAAATCACGCTCTAGGGGTGCTCAATTCTACAGTTCGTCGTTTTAGTTCAGCTCGTCGCTGCCGTGCCTGGCTAGTTTCGAAGTCAGACCGCTGAGAGGATAAAGCTTACAGAAACCAAGAAACGACCACATCCTCTTCGCTGAGCCCTTATCTTTTTGGCATGCTTCATTGTCATTACAGTTACATTCAGCATACAAAAAATCTCATTTTTTGGGTATGTGCACACGGTGAAAAGTGGCGATGAACGAGCAAGGCAAGAGTAAGTCTTAGCGAGCTCTCGGTGATTCCCGGCATAACAACGACCTAACGACGACGAACTGAAAACGACGAACTGTAGAATAGCCACGTTCAAAGTTGAGCCAAGACCGCCGTGGTTGCGGTTGTGGCTCATCACCTGACGATATTTTGAGAGTCCGCCGGAGGCTGCCGTGTGACGGTCTGTGACCTGCCCTCGACGCTCGACGACGCGCAGCGGAAGTGTGCATCCAGATTCACTGTGCCTCATTGGTCCCATCCTGCACTGTAAACACTTATTTCTAAATATGTGAGAGCTTGTAGTATTGGTTCTCTGGAGAATTTCCAGTACTTCAGTATTACTGTATAGCATACTTAGTAGGCCCCCAGTTTGTGTGAACTTTTGAACCTAGTAAGGGATTCAACAGCAATTTGTATTCACAAAATTGATATTTACTATCTATATGAGTGAGCCGCAGCCAAAAAATAGAAATATCAGTGTCGCGTCGATCATGAGAATTATTTCATGGTGGCGTCAACAGTGTCGCACACTCATCCTCCCTGCTTTATTGATTGTTCTCAAAGAATTTTCTAGAGCGCACTCAGGAAGGTATTTTAGATGAGTCCTACGCCTACGGGCACCTCCCTCCTCTCAAAAGTTCACGGAAACCCAAAAGACAGGCCAGAAAATGAGTTTGTGAAATGCGGACCAAAATACTAATTTTCTGCAGAGGCTAAAATATACATGTTTAGACGATTCCGAAACACCCTGGTTTGTAATTTTCGAGCCGGTGGTTGTGGAGAAAGTTCGCGAGGAAGTTCCGGCGTCCTATCTCGCGTGAAATTCTCACGCCCACCATCTTCACTGTGAATGGTAATAAAATCCAAAGTCCTTGAGCAAGCCGCGATATGTATTGATATTCTGATGTAGGGGGATGCACAATAATTGCTAGGCAACGCAGGGTGTAGCTCTGGTACTAGTACAAGTAAGTAGTCATGATTATGAATGATTTCACTGTCAGTATTACAGAAGGTTGCAAGTGACGTATAACTAGGGAGGCTCCTTATAAGCATAATGTATACCATAGATCATACCTAAGATGTATAACCTTCACACGCGTCCAACGCGCGAATTCTATTTAGCGTTGTGAATGCGCATATTGTAACGCATACGTCGGTGTTAGAATCGGACACTGAAAATATCGTCAGGTGATGAGCCACAACCGCAACCACGGCGGTCTTGGCTCAACTTTGAACGTGGCTATTGAGCACCCCTTCTGGGACCCATGGTCGTTCGTACTTACCTACTTCCAGGAGAGATCTCTGTTCTAGCATATGATGCCTCGTTGTGGTGAAGCGTCTGAAGGACATTCACTTGGGGTGCTTCCCCGCCGTACATATCCCGCAATATCGTATGTTTTCAACCAACACGTGGCGACACCCATCCATTCTTCCATTCCTCTTGTCAAATTCAATGCTGTGAGCGGGGTTACTGCTCGCCGACATCTGCGAACGATCTGCTAGCCGCAGCATGAGCTGAAGACAAACAGCTGTTCCCAGCGGCCATGGAAATGGATTTAGCGGGAAATGCGCTCGTTGGTACGTTCTTTTAGTTTCGTGCACATATACTGACTTCCGACAGCTGACATCTCGCCTGACCCTAGGCTGCAGCATTTGCACCTAAATGGCTCCCCTGGGGTTCGCAAGAGAAGCATGCCGTGTGCTGATGCATCGCCTAAAAGTGTTCCGCTGTCAACATAGTCCCGGTCTGACGTACCAAGGTTTTGGTATACTGTCACACACTCGTGCTTGCGTGCTGGAAAGTCGTTTTGCATCCACTAGGCGAAGGCACTACGCGTGTTATATAAAAGGCAGAACTGGATCTTTCGAAACTGCAGTCTTCTCCAACATGAGCAATCCTGTCCTCCCCACCGTCGAAGACATCATGAAGATCAGCAAGATGGTCGAGGGCTTCCAAACAGCTTGGAATGACTCGTTCAAAAGTAAAGAGTTGTGCTGCGAACAAGGAGGATGGATCTACGCTGGTTCGTCTTGCTTCGCACCTGTTGACCTCGTTACAGGCTTCATAGTGATCATCCAGATACTCGCACGCCGCTGACAACAATGGAGATCGAACGCGCCACGTCTGGCGACCGTTTCCGACAGGACAGAGAAGAGCCTAAGGGCACGCCAAACCCAGCTATTGATTTGCGGTCCCCGTTCACTAACAAGAAGAACCGCATTCTTGGTACGTGGGTCTCAGCGCGACAGGGATAAGTCTGAAAATCCTGATATTTTCCTGTTAGTTCAAGCCACCTTTCATACCCATCCGCTCGACTCCAAGTTCTTAGGCAATTACCACCCATCCACAGCTGACATCGGCAACGGGCATGCTCGTCAAGTCCCTGGGATAATCATCTCGCGCGATGGCGCACGAAAGTATGGTAGGGAACAGCGCACCAACTGGAATTCCAATCCGAAACCCTACGGCTATCCGAACCCGTTACTGTCTTATCAGGAAGAACCTGATACCAGCAAGCTCGTGACTGTTGGGATACATACCAACCAGGTAATACCATATCCCCCGTTCTTATCACCGCGTCTGTTCACGTGACTCATAGATATACTCGACGGACTTTGCGCGCCTCATCCTCAGTTGTCCTTTCCCACTCTCCCTGACACTGAGGATCTCGTGCTTCGTGTCTAGATTTCACTGGGCCATCAGGTTATGGGCGCCCGTTGATTTCGAACACAAGGAACACCTCGTGTCCGGGACCGACAACTCACTATTTTTTATTTCCATTGCAGTTGCCATTGATCAACGCGATCTTAATCGATAACTCTTTTTTTTTTTTCCTGTCGTTTGCCTCCGTCTCTCGATATGGACGAGGACTTTTTCGGGATCGACCTCGATCCTCTGAATCTTAATCTCTAGAGTTTTTCGTGTCCCCGACGGTCCAGCCACACCTTCCTGTCTCAATGACTTTGCCGACACTAGCTCCATGGTCTCAACCGCACCAGCAGCCAGTCCAATCATCCAATCTCCATCCACTCATTTATCCATTATGTCCAAGCTCTGATACTTACTTACTGCATTGTCCTCAATCTTTAGCATCCTGGTGTCAAACGCAACCTTTCCAATATCCGTCTTATTATTCTGAACCTGCCTTTACCCCTGCACCTTGCTTTGTCACTATTCCCGAGCTCGTTCCTTTGCCTTTTTCCGCAGCCTCGAGTCACTCCATCTCTTATCCACCCCCCGCAGCTCCCCAGAATTCCCCTCGCGCATATACTCCCGCTTCGTTCGTACCTACTTACCCTTCTTTGAACCACCAGCCCCAACCACAGGTCGTCCCCACCCCCCAGTCTCCTTATTGTTCCCCCTCTGTTCAGATACGACCTTCTTCTGCCCTTCTGCACCGTTCTCCTTCTATTGCACCTGTGCATCATTCACGACCTCTTCACCATAGTCCCCTTCAACCCACCCCT
Organism: Lyophyllum semitale; assembly: GCA_018851285.1. NCBI lineage: Eukaryota > Fungi > Basidiomycota > Agaricomycetes > Agaricales > Lyophyllaceae > Lyophyllum > Lyophyllum semitale. The sequence goes on along the minus strand of JABCKH010000286.1, from coordinate 4,320 downwards.
CATTATCCTTCTCAACCTCTGCCCGTTGATTCTCTTTTCTCACCTACTTGTCGTTCTGTTCCGTCTCCTGCTTACTTCCACTGTCCTGCTGCTGCCCCCTCCCCCATCCCGACTCGAGCTGCCTCCACCTCCGTTCATACTCCTACCCCTTTGCATGCTACATTTGCTCCTTATCCGATTCGTACTATGTTTGCTCCTGCTCAAAATTATACTCCTCCTTACTCGCCTGCCCGTTTCTTGAACCACTACGTACCGCATAACCTTCCTCAAATTCCTGAACATGACTTCACGCCTCTTCAGCCTCATCCTGCATCTCTTACATCCTCTCCTTCTATGTTACATGAACACCCAATACAACAACAACAACAATACCAAGAACACCACCAACAATGACCTGTACCTACTTTACCTACAACAGGTCCTACATATACAAAGACTGATTTACCTACTGTTACTCATATTCCCCTTCTTTCCTCCTCGGATGATTGGATGAAGTGGCATTCTGCTGTGGCATCTCTTATTGAGAGTGTTGGCCTATATGGGCACATCGTGGTTCCTCCTCCACCTGGAATGTTCGCAGATCCATCGAGCATCCCCATGTACCCACCACCGCTCAAACCTGTGTTCACCAACAATGAGTGTGCTATGTACGTCGCATGGTGGAAGAACGACAACATTGTGGCTTTCATTCTCTCCACTCGAGTCTGTAACACTGGGAAATCACTCATTCCAGACAAACAGGATGCGTACGGTTATCCCCAGCATACTGCTCGTGACGTCCTCGAAGTTCTTCGGAAGGAATACAGCATTGGAGAAGCTGGCGCTGCAGATATTGTGAAGGCGGCTATCACTCGTCGACGATCATCCCTCGATACTGTTGCAGCTTATGTCCTTGCGTGGTGAGACACAGTTCTGAAGCTCCAAGCTACTCTTTGGGACTTCACCCCCCATGATCGTGTTCAGTACTTCATCGACGGCCTCCCGCACACATTCCACTATCAGGCTCTTCGCAACAGGGTCCATACTGGTTTCCTCGAGAACCCGCCCCATGGCACTGTCTCTTTTGATGATGCTGCACGTGAAGCTACAGGCATCGACCTCAAGTATCGTTGAACTTCCACCTTTGTCCCATCATCCCGCACAAGTACCTGTCGTACCGCTCCCACCACTACTACATCTACTACAGCTGTTTCTACCACTAGTCCCACCACTCCAGCCCCTTCGAACACCCGACCGGTTTGCTCGAACTGTGGCGGCATCGGCCATCTCGTGCCCCAATGCTGGGAAGAAGGGGGGGGAAATGTTGGAGGTCGTGAACGTTACTTGGCATCGAAGAATCGTGCAAACCTTGCTACTGTCGAAGAATACCAATGTTGTAGAGTCCGCCAACGAGATCATTGACTCTTATACTGCGTGCCTACCTGAGTCCGTTATGACTGCTGTCCCGGATACTTCGACAAACCATTTCTTCGAGTTCATCAATGCAACTGAACCCATCGTCCTCGCCTCCCTGACAGAACACTTCAATGCCATCCTTGATTCGGGATGTACTGTCCACATTATCCGAGATAAACATCATTTCTGAACTTACCACGAAGAGCTTGCGACGCCTGTTGGGACTGCGAACTGTGGTACGCTTGAAACATTAGCTAAGGAAGAAGTCCGTTTCCGCATCCTCGTCAACGGTTCTTACACTACTATCCGGCTTCAGGAATGCCTTCACGCTCCTGATGTACCGATCAATCTGCTTTCTGTCGGTACCATGACAGAAAACAAGTTGAAGCTTGTGTTCGAACAGAACACGACAACAATCTTCCTCCCCGACAACGGCCCTACCTTGGATGCCACGGTCATACAACGACTTTCCTTCCTCAACTGTGACTTCGTTCCTCCCCCGTCCTCCGTCAATCACATTGTATCGCTCCCCGCGATTGCCCTAAATGATCCCGTTTCCACTTTTCCGCGTGTCGAGACAACACCTGAATTGTGGCATTGGCGTTTTGGACATCTCGGCCTTGATGCGACGCATGCTGTCTTGACGAAGCAGTATGCAACTGGGGTTGCGTATACCGGTCCTTTTACCGATATGCACTGTATTCGTTGCCTCATTGGGAAGCACCCCCAACGACCTTATGACCACTTCGCCCATCATGCCGATAAGGTCTGCGACCTGCTCCACATGGACTCGTGTGGCCCTTTCCCCATTCAAACTCCCCATGGCAAAACCCATTTCCATATCATCCTCAATGACCGCTCGAACTTCGGCAGTACTGCTCTCCTTGCCCATAAGGACGAAGCTGTTACTCATTACAAAGAGACCGAAGCGAAATGGGAATTGAAATCTGGAAACAAGGTCCATACAGTCCGTTCCTATGGCGCTGGGGAATTCGTTGGTGGAGAGATGAAGAACCATTTTACTTCTCGAGGAATTACGCACCAGGTCACAGCTCCCTATGCCCACTTGCAGAACGGAAAAGCAGAACACTATGTCCGAACGCTTGAGGAAACAGCGCAAACGCTCATGGCCGAGTCTGGCCTTCCTCCTTCTTTCTTTGGGGATGCAGTACTTACTGGCCAATACCTCTGTAATCGCCTTCCAACATTGACCCTCCCGCCCTCCATCACACCGTACGAGGTTATGGAAAAAAAGAAACCTACCCACCTCCGCGTATTGGGTTGCCAGTGTTTCGTCCTTATCCCCTCCGAAATTCGTACGAAAGGCGGACCAAAGCGCTTTGAGGCAATTTTCATTGGCTATGATGAGGACCGTGTAGGCTGGCGTGTTCGTGATCTCAATGGGAAGTACTGATTCTCTCGCGACATCATTTTCAATGAGAACACCTGCGGCAAACTCAAACATTCTCCCGCTCATGTATCACCATCCTCCACCACCCTCTCACCATCTATTCCCCCACCTGAACACTCTACTCCTCCACCTGAACGTCCTCGCCGTAACATTGCCATCACGGAGAAAGGTCGCAAGTACACTGACGCCATCCGACTTCGCGACAAAAATCTCGCTCGCCTTCGTGCACACCGTGCTAAAACTGCCGCTAAAGCCGTTCATCCACAAAAAACCCTTCCCATGATCATGGACTTCCTCGGTATCCTTGCTGCGCAAGAGTTCACTGACAGCCCCGATGACTTCCTTTTGCTCGAAATCCCCACTCTACTTGACTTCAAGGCTCTGCTCGCTCATCCTGACCCACTCCGTTTCTGAATCCCACCAAAGTATGATCCAGACCGACCACCGGACAACTATGCTGAATGACTGTGATGTCTGGGAAGCTTCAATGCGACGCGAGTTCAGCAGCCTACAAGAGCTTGGCATTTTTAAACCCACCTCCCTCCCACCAGGTCGCAAAGCAATCGGCGTTCGCTGGGTCTATGACTTCAAGCTAAACCCCGATGGCTCGATTATCTGTGGTGCAGAGAAGTCCCGGTTGGTCGCACTCAGTTATCTTCAACGTCCAGAGGACTACGGAAGTACTTATGCGCCAGTTGCGAAAATGGCCAGCATTCACATCGTCCTCGCATTCACTGCCCAGCACAATCTTGAACTCATGTGTTGTGACGTGAAGACAGCGTTCCTGAACACCCTTCTCTTGCACGAAGTGTATTGCAAGCAGATACCAGGATTTCCAGAATCTGATCCCAGCACCATCTACCTTGTCACCCGCGCCTTATATAGACTCAAACAATCATCTCATGAGTGGTATAACCTTTTTCGGACGGTTATCAAAGGTATTGGCCTCATACGTTGTGAAGTGGGCCACGCTGTCTTCTATGGTTGATTCTCTTCTCCCCCCGATCCTTCCATCTCCATGCCCAAGAACGGTGAGGACCTCTTGATTATCATGCCAGTACATGTCGACGACTGCCTCACTGCCACAAATTCACTCTCCCTCTATAACTGGGTACTTGCCGAGATGAACAAACACTTCAAGGTTGTCGACCTCGGCGCCGCATCACTTTATCTTGGAATCTGCATCATCCACGACCAGCCAAATCGCAAACTGTGGCTTTCCCAAAAGCATTTCATTACCAAACTCCTCATGACGTACAACCTCCTCGATGCTCATCCTCTTTCCCTACCCCTCTGTCACAAACTATCCGAACTCCCTGCCCCTCCACCTAACTCACTCCCAGACGTACCTGACTCCGAAATCACTGTGCATTACCAACTAGAGTTTCAAAGTCCGGTCGGGTTCGGTCTTTCACCCATTTTGGGCAGGACCGCAACCCAACCGGTCTTACAACTTACAAAATAGGCACGACCGAGGACCGGACCACGAAGGACCGGTCGTGACGGTCGTGCAC
>JABCKH010000285.1:0-22112 GCA_018851285.1 Lyophyllum semitale | reverse complement strand
GAGCTTTCAAAATATCATGTAACTTGTTCACTCGCTTGTTCATGATGAATCAAGATAGCGAAACATTGGACTTGGATTCCAAAACCATCGAACGCCTCCCGTTCTCCACACTTGGGCTCTGCGATGCATCGAACAAAGGTATCGAATCCATGGGACTAACGAACATGACACAGATTCAAGAAAAGGCCATACCCTTGCTGTTAGCAGGCAAGGATGTCGTTGGGGCAGCACACACGGGTTCAGGAAAAACGCTTGCATTTCTAATCCCTGCCATGGAACTACTGTACCGTCTAAAATACAAAACCATGAACGGTGCGTGAATCTTCTGGATATGCCAATGTTTATTGATGATCTTGTGGTGGAAAGGTACTGGCGTCATTATCGTTACGCCTACTAGGGAACTAGCACTACAAATATTTCAAGTTGCCCGAGAACTTTTGCAATTCCACTCCCAGACTTGCGGTATCGTCATAGGAGGTGGAAAGATGGCAACAGAATCCGAAAAGCTGGCAAAGGGCGTCAATCTTTTGGTGGCAAGACATGCCTCTTATCACATCCTTCTGATTTAGCACACCAAAGGTTTCGTTTTTCGTGGGTCATTTCGAGCTGTCTAATCAATATACGTTCAACGAAGAGCTTTCCAGGAAATCTAAGAGCACTTGTGATTGATGAGGCGGACAGAATACTGGAGATCGGATTTGAAGAGCAAATGAGGCAGATCATTTCTATTCTTCCCAAAGGTATGCAACGTGAACCTTGTGTCATAATCCGATACTCATACATCAAACATTTTGAAAGAGAATATACAAACGATGCTGTTCTCTGCCACACAGACGACCAAAGTAGCGGATCTCGCTCGTATATCGTTGCGACCTGGTTCCATTCATGTCGACGTTGATAAAGAGGAGGCTGCGAGCACCGTCACCACATTATCCCAAGGATACGTCGTCTGCCAGTCAGATCAGCGCTTCCTCCTGCTATACACATTTCTCCACAAAAATAGATTTAAAAAGGTCATTGTCTTTTTCTCCAGCTGCAACTCCGTAAAATACCACGCAGAACTTTTAAACTATATTGATTGTCCTGTCCTGGATCTTCACGTAAGGCTTTTAGATTATATGTTCTCTCCTTTACTCCTAGGGCAAGCAAAAGCAACAAAAGCGAACCAATACCTTTTTCGAATTCTGCAACGCGGCTTCTGGCATCCTTATATGTACGGACGTAGCAGCGGGTGGGCTTGATATTCCAAAAGTGGACTGGATTATTCAATTCGATCCCCCAGACGACCCGCGCGATTATATCCACCGCGTTGGCCGAACAGCGCGTGCAGGACAAACCGGAAAGAGTTTACTATTTCTACTCGAGAGCGAGGTTGGGTTTTTGCGGTATTTGAAAGAAGCAAAGGTACCCTTAAACGAGTACAGCTTCCCATCCCCTCGGATTTTGAATATACAATCCCAGGTAATGCACCCAAGCTCCTCACGCCAACAAGGCTAACCTTGTCCACCCTCAGCTTGAAAAACTGATCAATCAGAACTATTATCTCCACCAATCGGCCAAGGATGGCTTCCGATCCTATCTTCAGTCTTATGCGTCATATTCCCTCAAAAAGATATTTGACGTCAACACACTTGACTTGGTCAAAGTCGGAAAAGCGTTCGGATTTTCGGCGCCGCCACGCGTGCACTTGAGTATTGGCAGCGCTAAGACGGAGAAGACCGCTAGCGCAGGGTCACGGTATAAACGACGTCGGGACGAGGATGGAGATGAGAATGGCAGGCGGCCAAAAAGGAAGATGGACGCAAATTAGTGTTCTGGTGCAGTGATCCCTGGTCCGTTTGTACACAGGTTGAATCCTCAAATCGATCGGCCTCGTTGTAGCCTCCTTCGTAGGGCTCCCGGCTCATGAATGCATGACCTCTCATGTTAAGCTGCTCTATCTCTTCTTGAAATGCCTGTAAAAGAGAGTCATCCAGTTTATATCTTTTTCAGTACATGGGAATTTCTCTGACATGAAGAGAGATCGAAATGTGGCGCTTTTATCTAACAAGATTAGATTAGATGCAACATTTGCCCACACAGCTTTCTTGATCTCTTGCCATCGTGAGTTAATTCGCAACTAGAAGGGCTGCGTAGAGACCGTGGAGATAATGTCTGAGCAGGATCTTTCGATTGAGCAGGACCAAGCGCAGCGTATCATCGACCAACACTTTCCCCCTGAGCATGGATCAACCGTCGCTGGGCTAACTGCGCTCCAGAATCGAGGATATAGGTCTGTGCACCTTTTCCGCTACAACAGACAGAATTTAACAGATTCCCCGCTCCAAAAGCCATAGTCCTGATATAAAGACCTACGTTGTTGACCTCCTGAACCCAGGAACCACCTCTTCAACTCTCTGCGCATGCTTTATCACCATAGCGAGCCCAACGCCGAGTGCGCTGCCGTACCACCAAAACACTCTCCCGCTCGTAGCAAAGCTTCTTACGCTCATCTGCAAGAACACCGCCATCCCCATCCGCGAGTCCACTCTCGACACATCCTTGTCCTTGATCCCGTTCCACTACCTCCTTTGGCCAATTCAACCACTTCATTCAACGACCATCGTCTCCCTCCCTGCCGCTCGTGCTTCAGGCCAACTCTCGCCGAAAACACAGCTCTCGATTGACCTCCTTCTCGGCGCTTTCCTCGGGCAGCTCCACAACGGCGTTCAGAATGACTGGTATGGCCGGCCCACGCTCGAGGACACAAATACCCCGCCGACAGATACGGGGTATAGCTGGCAGGAGACTTTCATAGGACTCCTAGAGGATGTTCTGACAGAAGTGGAGAAGAACGAGGCTGCGTATGGCGTGAGCCTTCCCTATGCCGATATCAGGCGATATCTCTCCCGCGCGATCGGCTCATTCCTGTTCGACGACGTCGAGGTGCCATCGCTTGTATGGTTCACGGGCTCCGAGGATGACATATACATTACTCTCCCATCCTCTTCTTCCCAGGGGGCAGGTGCATCGGAACCTGGGACGATTGCTGTGATCTTGCCGAACGTCGCCCATGCGTTGTGGGGAGACCCGCTGCTTGAGGCGTTCATGATGGACCCCGACCGGGTGGGAGAGGGCATAGGCCCGAGCAAGGCATTCATGGAGGGGTATGTAGGTGGGGGCGGGGGACCGGTATTGGTTTTTTCGAGACAAAAAACGAAGAGGATTTGGTACAGCGTCTTTTTGGCCTTGGTTGTGCTGACCAAGTATGGGCCGATCAAGGATGATGAGGAAGTGTGGGTAACGTCGAAGAGGAGGTGGGCACGGGAGACGCTTGATGTTTGTGTATCGGCACTGAAGGATGCGCCGTGTTATTGAGATGAGGATAGATCTGCTAATATCTTGTTTACTCGCCTGGTCGATATAGTTCAAGAAGATGGAGTTATACATTTATATTTTGCTCATGTTCGAGGAGAAGGCATCTGGCAAATGCCCCTCGTTTGTTCAAACCATCCCCCTTCTACGTCACACATGACATGCGGAAACCGTGCCAAGCAAGTTCGCCGGCACTTCTGTCAGTTATTTTCTCTCACCAGTGGTGAAGAGTACGCAATTAATGCAGTGATGCCTGAAATCGCTTGCTTGTGCGTTCTCGCGGACTGTGGTGGCCTTGCTAGTAAATTGGCAATCTCCAGAAAGATCATGATGCCTCGGCCGGATGACGGGCGGGAATATACTGGATTTTCGATCCGATATTCCCATTTTTCAGGAATGCGCAGTGTAATAGACGCTGTGGGTCTTAGTCGCTGGTAGTCTGCACATTGTGTGAGATGATTGCAGTTTCTTCCCTGAGCGGTGCGACCCAGAAGCAATGAGGTTTTCTCCCTTACATAAATGTAGAGTTTACGAGGGCATAGCACATTGGAGAGCGGGGTAATCCTAGGTCCACCTCACAGCGAGAGCATAATTGGCAAGATGTGTTAAGTTGGCGAGGCTATGAGCGGCGCGTGCGCCGTCACCGTGACGGTGTGCGTAACGCCGCGTGTGCTATCCACGTGATCGCTGTCACGCCGCGTCACCAACTGTTGCCCCTCCATCTGCGTTTGCGACTCTCAATCTTATTTGATTGTAGCCTCAAAGGCAACCAAGGTGAGCAGATCGATCTTGATATTCCGATCCGCACTGACACCAAAACTTCTCATTTCAGCTATAACGTATATAAGCTCTATACGTCCTACTCATTCAATCAACAAACCCATCGCTCTCTCAGAATGAAGTCGCGCATACCCCAAGCAAAGCCCGCCTCAAGTCTCGACCAACTCCAACCACGCACGCCCAGTCGACCGCAAGTCCACACTATGCTCCTCGCCCTCGGTGCCCCACCCATCTCCCTAGAAGAATTCACCCGCCTCTACAAGGGTCCCTTCGCGGATGTCCTGCTCTTCATGAGCGAGCACGTCAGGGGGCGCAAGCAGGTCGCACACGATCGGCATCTGATCCAGCAGTCAGTGGCCTCTCCTCTCTATGCCCAAGCGCGCCCAAACCCGAGGTGGAAACTGAAACTGGCGTACTCAGGATGCGCACCAGCCCCAAAGCGCATATACGGCCCCCGGACGACGTTACCCGGTCGCCGGTGGAGCGGTCCATGGTGCTTCTCGGTGCTGCGCAGCGGGCGGTGGAGGTGTATGGGGGGCAGCTGGGGGAGAGGCAGATGGCGCTGGCTCAGACACGTATGTCGGTCTCTTTTCCTGTAAAGACAAGAGCTGTTGAGTTTAACCTCTTAATACCCTAGAATCAGAAATCACGGAACTGAAAGCGACGTTGGCGAACAAGCGTCAGGTTGCGCTGTTGTTGCGTGTCCTTGAGGAGAGAGAGCGTGTGCGCGTCAGGCGGTTTCAGGAGATGACGAGGATCATGGACAGTTTGAGGTGAGTCGCGTCGGGTATTGTCTTATGGTACAAAGTATTTGGATACTCTGCTGACGTACATAATAATTATCCTCACAGGAAATCCGCGGTAGTGACGCCATCTCGCAAGGTAGTGACGCCTGTACGACTCAGCTGATGATATGTAACACGAGCGTTTCAGGCCCAAGCCCAGGACGAGCCCTCGTTGGATCTACCGGCGCCTCTGCAGCCTCTGCCTCGGATTTTGCTCACGCAAGAAACTCTCACTGTACGTTACCTGTTTCTATTTGCGCCTCCTACAAGTCAGAGCTGAGGCCCGTTACTGGTTTTGGACAGAACTTGCATGCATACCGGATCAGGCTCGCTCGCATTACCCAAGCCGACCAAGAACCGAGCTCGCTCGTTACCTCCCGCCTGCGAAGCAGGCTGGCGAAGAGGACTCGTTCCGATCAGGAGGCTGAGCAACTCTTGTGCGTCCAGGGTATCATTACTTTGCGCCCTTCTTCCGGTTGACCGCTTTTGATTGGTGTACTTAGACAGAAGTACTGTGAGGTTGCAAGGGAGAGGGCAGAGCAGGTGATCAGGTATCGCGATCCTCGCCTGAAGGCTTTACCCAATGTCTCCAGGAAAGAGCTTGAGGGGAAGTTAGTGGTCAATGTGGGAAGCTGGTGTGGTAATCGACACGTCTTCTGATCTAATTGTTTTTATTGAACAGAAGGCCAAAAAGCAAGAGTTGCAGAAGTTGTCGGATAACGCCGTTGCACTAGGGTTTTTGTGCGAACACCTCATCAGTTCTGTAAGCCTTCCGTATTCTAGCGGTTTCCGTTTTTCTAACGACTTGTGTAGATATCTGTCTTCCTCGAGCAGACGTCGCACATACTACGGTTGTCGATCGAAGAAGACACACCTCTCACAAAAGGCTATATTGATGTTCTCAGACTGCGCGTTTCGGCACAGGTGGAAAGGAAAGTCAAGGCAGAAAGCTTTATTGAAGAAGTTCAGAGGGCGTGTAAGATCAGGGTGCCTAACGTAGGTCGCGTTCCATTGTTTGATCAATATTTGCCTAAACTACATCCTATCACAGGAAACAGCAGCTGTCTTACGAGAGGTTGAACGTGTCCTTCATAGAAGTGAGTGTTTCATCCCGTGCTACTTGTTGTTTATAGTTGACGCGTAGCGCCGTAGGCTACCAGCGTTCCTCGTTTCTCAAGTCGCTTGACAGCCTCCAGGCACTGGCACCCTGTCAAATCGCGGAGGACGAGGCGCTCATCAGTGAGAGCAGCATCATACATACCTGTGGATATAGTAACTGACTTGTGGTCGACGCACAGCTTCGTACGAGACGGGCTTTGAGCACGTCGAAAATAGAGCGCGAAAGTTGTTGACGCGCAAGGTGGAGAAGGCGGGGTTGGGGAACTCTCTTGTTGGTGATATTGAGGCACTTTCGGGAGATGTAAGGAGGATGAGCATGTAGTGAAGTTGTAATCAGGAATCGTTTCCGTTCCAGTTCCGGGCCGGCACTGAACTATTCACGTGTCTCAATTCATAAAAAGGTTTCGTTCCTGCGTCATACGTCGCAAGCGTCGCCGACGATGCTCAACCTCGCAAACAGGACCGCTACCGCAATGCGGGCGCTGCAGCGGCTGGCCGCAGGAATGGCCACCCATTCCCCCCGCATTGGCGACACAAAAGTGCCCATGTCGTTGCTCGAAAAAGGCGCATACATCAACTATCAGCGTATCGAGGACAACCTCGCGATTGTTCGCGAAAAGTGCGCGGTCCTTGTGATTGTTTTTACCCATAAACCTTTTGGTTGATCCTTTTGTTAGGCTGAAGCGCCCGTTGACGTTATCGGAGAAGATTTTGTACGGTCATCTCGACGACCCTCATGGTCAAGATATCGAGAGAGGTGTTAGCTACCTTAGGCTTCGCCCAGACGTGAGCATATAATCGCTTCTATCTTACTTGCCATAATAACTAACTATGTTCTAGCGAGTTGCATGCCAGGATGCTACCGCTCAGGTAATTACCCTGTCAACGCACAGAATGCACAACTGACATAGTCGGTAGATGGCGCTCCTCCAATTCATGTCTGCCGGTATGGCCACAGCTGCCGTCCCCACCACTGTGCACTGCGACCATCTTATCGAGGCACAGGTGGGAGGTGTCATGGATTTGGCTCGCGCTATCGACATCAACAAGGAGGTCTACGATTTCTTGGCAACTGCCACCGCGAAGGTTAGTAGATCCCCGCCACTTGTAACGACTTACTTATCAACATTTCACTTCCTGTTTTCTAGTATGGTCTTGGCTTTTGGAAACCCGGTTCTGGCATTATCCATCAAATTATTCTCGAGAACTATGCGTTCCCTGGTGGTCTCATGATTGGTACGGATTCACACACACCGAATGCCGGCGGTCTTGGAATGGTTGCTTGTGGTGTGGGTGGTGCGGATGCTGTTGATGTAATGGCCGGCCTTCCTTGGGAGCTCAAGTGCCCCAAAGTTATTGGCGTGCAGCTCACCGGCAGTATCGGCGGATGGACCACTCCCAAGGGTGAGTGAGCCCGTTTTCCATAATCCCTCTATATATTCACCTTTCATAGATGTTATTCTCAAGGTTGCGGGCGTCCTCACTGTCAAGGGCGGAACTGGCGCTATCGTCGAATACAAGGGCCCTGGTGTTGAATCTCTGTCTTGCACTGGTATGGCCACCATTTGTAACATGGGTGCTGAAATCGGCGCGACCACCTCGGTCTTCCCGTTCAACAAGCGCATGGTCAACTACCTCAACGCTACGAATCGCCCGCAAATTGCTGAATACGCTCAAAGATTTTCCCACAACTTACAAGCGGACGAGAAAGCTGAATATGATGAAGTTATTGAGATTGTAAGTCTCCTCTTCGCCAGTTAACACTAACACATATTAACCAATTTGGCCACCTAACAGAACCTCTCAGAGCTTGAGCCCCACATCAATGGTCCCTTCACACCGGATCTCGCCACCCCAATCTCCAAGTTCGCTAAGGAGGCAGAGAAGAACGGCTGGCCTGACGAGATTAAGGTTGCCCTCATCGGTTCCTGCACCAACTCTTCGTACGAGGACATGTCCCGCTCTGCATCCATCGCCAGGGAAGCCGCCGAACATGGCCTCCAAGTCAAGAGCACGTTCACTATCACCCCCGGATCCGAGCAAGTCCGCGCCACCATCGAGCGTGATGGCCAGATGGCTGCCTTCGATGAAATCGGTGGACTGGTGCTTGCCAATGCTTGCGGACCTTGCATTGGTCAATGGGACCGGAAAGATGTCAAGATGGGCGAGCCTAACACCAGTATGCCTCCACACCTGTTTAGACAATCCAAGTTGATCATATTGCCTCTCAGTCGTCACCTCGTACAATCGTAACTTCACTGGCCGTAACGATGCCAACCCTGCCACCCACGCCTTCGTCGCCTCTCCGGACATCGTAACTGCTATGGCCTTCGGCGGACGCCTCTCATTCAACCCCCTCACCGACGAGCTGATTGGCGCCGATGGCAAGCCCTTCAAGTTCTCTGAGCCCAACGGAAAGGAGCTTCCTCCTCGCGGCTTCGACCCAGGCCAGGAGTCTTTCATGCCCCCTCCTGAGGATCGCGCCAACGTCCAGGTTGCTGTTGACCCGAAGTCTGACCGTCTTCAGCTCCTCGAGCCCTTCGTTCCTTGGGACGGCAAGAATCCTACTGACCTCCGAGTCCTAATCAAGGTTGTCGGCAAGTGCAGTACGTCTCGTCGTATCCTCTCTTTCGACATCACCTGATTTCGTCTTGTTGCTGTATAGCTACTGATCACATCTCTGCCGGCGGTCCCTGGTTGAAGTACCGTGGCCATCTCGAGAACATCTCCCGTACGTCTCAAGGTTCTGCTATTATACACTCCTCCTCATCACTGCTCGCTCCAGAGAACTGCCTCATTGGCGCCGTCAACGCTGAGAACGGTGAGGCCAATAAAATCAGGAACCAGATCACCGGCGAGTACGGCCCCGTGCCCCAGACCGCCGAGTTCTACCGCGACCAGGGCATCAAGTGGGTCGTCATCGGCGACCACAACTACGGTGAGGGCTCGTCCCGCGAGCACGCCGCACTCGAGCCCCGCTTCCTCGGCGGCCTTGCCATCATCGTCCGCTCGTTCGCCCGTATCCACGAGACCAACTTGAAGAAGCAGGGCATGCTTGCGCTCACGTTCGCGAACCCGAGTGACTATGAGAAGGTCAGGCCCGATGATCGGGTGGATATTCAGGGCCTGGAAAAGTTTGCGCCTGGGAGGAATCTGACGATGGTGTTGCACCATAAGGGTGGGAAGACGGAGGTGCGCTTCTTTTTTCTTCGGGTATCTAGTCATGGGCCTTGAGTTGACCCCTTGTCACATGTAGGAGGTCTCTCTCGCACACTCGTTCAACGAGGGTCAGATTGAGTGGTTCAAGGCTGGCTCTGCGCTCAACCTCGTACGTTTTCCGTGCCGCCCATCTCTCCCTCCTCGTCTCGTTGCTGATACTTCTCTGCCTCTTCACAGATGGCCGCAAAAGCAAAAGAAGCCAAAGCCGAAGCATAGACGCTGCTGCCACGAAATGCCGCTACTGGCGCAAAAGTCGACACTATGACACTAATGAAGAAGAATGCCTCGAACTATAGCCACGGCGTGCGTCGGTCCCGGAATTTCCTAGAGAATGAGATGGTGGTTAATTTCCTGTTCATTCGCCCTCTTTTTATTTTGATATTTATTTTCTGGTTCGATGTCTTGTATACTGAGTTCCTTTACATACTTAATAAGAGTATAATAAAAGTATCGTTTCCGTGGCCTATGTATCCTAATGGTGGACAGGATAGGTACAGCGAGTGCGTAAACTTGTCAAATATCTCTTCCCGCGTCCTACAGCCTGCCAGGCGGGGTAATCTATCTATCTAGAGGGTTCATACTAACTTCAACCGTGCCATATCCCGTTATTGGCGTGGGTTGTTAATGCTGGCGTACTAACACACCTTTCCGAGGTACCGCTGTAGTTCAAGTTCCTTGCGGCACACGCCGAGAGCTTGAAGCTCCTGCCATTGTGACCTCCAAGAGCGCCACAGCGTGCAATCGCAATCAAGATTGACGAGGAAACGCTCCGCGGTTCGGTTGCTCCTCTGGATATTTTCCTTCGCAATGGTTCCACGCCCCTGCGCACTTACGAATAAGTCGTCTAAGAAACCAACTGCCATTTGGTTGTTTTCGCAAGTACTTTGCGGATATAGACCTGGGTGGGAAAATTCAGTTTCTATCGTACTCTGTGGCAGCTATTTTTAAGGCTTCCACGACAGACTGGTGCACCGCTTGTTCAGGCTTTCCCTCCTGTGTCTGGCTAGGAATGGGATTAGGTGTATCCAGCTCCGGGCTTTCACGACAGCCGATAATGCATGAGTGACGGCATGAGCCGCAGGCCCGACGCCCATGCTTTGCTAGACCACGGTCGAATGCAGCTGCGACGACATCGCCTAGTAAGTTGCCGCCGCGATGATGTCGAGTACACGTAGTTTGGCATGCGCCACTGAGTTCCCAAAGCGAGACTTGCCGGAAAATCCAGCTCGCAAGGGTGTTTGTGTGTTTGTGATGGTTGGTCAGGTATGACGGGTCTGAGCAGAAAAATCTTAGTGTTTATGTTAAACACCTGCCGGATTGCCTCGCCAAGAATCGTTTTAGAAATTGAATACAGCGACTGCCGACTTCACTGAAGGACATGAGTCTGTACGGAGCAAGCCTTTGGAATGGTATACTCTAGAGCGTGTCTTTATTTTACCGCATTTTGGCACCCAAATTTGGAGGCAGGCTGCTCGTCGCTGAATAACCCTCAGCAGGCTGGTCTGAAAACGTAAAGTCATCCTTGAAAACAGTATTTACATTGTCTTCCATGTTCGAAAAGAGGTATGAGGCTTGAATGCCTATCATGGGGTCAGAGGAATGCCTTTGGCTGCGATATCGGCCACAAAGATCTTCGTCTCGGCGAGAATGACAAGCCTTCCGTCCTTCGCAAACACCATGTTGGCTGAGGTCGTCCCTAAAAAGAACTTTCCCAGCAATGTGCCTTCATCGTTCCATACCTGAATCTGGAGTGAGAAACGCGGTCTAACACCATGAATAAAGCGAACCGAACCTGTACACCATCTCCGCAACCGGAGTAAACGTTACCTTTAAGATCGACCTGCATACCGTCAGGAACACCTGCGTCGATATAGGCGAAAACACGGCGGTTTTTGAAAGCATGGGTGCGTGAATCAACATCGAAAGCGTATCTGTGAGTGGAGAACATGGCATCAGCACATGCGATTGTATGACAAGCCATCATGATCAGATGTTATTTGAGTCTGTCGCAAAGCTTACATGGTCGCAGGCTCCGTCTGATTGTTCCCCATAAATCCACCAGCTGCTCCGGTATCTGCGCTGTGATGGAGTTGTCAAGATGTAAATGTCGTGTTATTTAAATGACGTACATGTAAGCCGTTTTCCCGTCAGCAGTGAACGCGATCCCATTGCACTTGTCGAAGTCAGTCGCTACCACCCGTACTGTACCAGTTTCGGGATCAAAGCGATACACTTGATTTGGCATCAGCGGATTTGGGCGGAAATGATTCAGAAATCCGTATCTGTAGGCGTACATATTCCGTCGAGGCATGATGGAAGAAAAGATTCGCATGAGCACGGTCAAACACGACTTGATGAAGAACGCGCCAAATGGGTTTGGAGCACGTACACTACATCGGTAAAAAACAATTTTCCACTCGGGTGTACTTTGATGTCGTTCAACGAGTTGAATTGACGACCGAAATAGTTATCCAAGAGCACGGTGACGTTGTGCGGAGGTGTTGGATTGACAAGGGCGATTGATGGTGGTCGACCCCCACGTCCAGAAGTGATAAGCAACAGAGATGATCGATACGGTCCTGTTCCTCCATTCGTCATTTGGATAGTTTCCGGAAGGTCGAGCTGAGTCGTCTCATGATATAAATGAACAATCACTAGATATCGAGTTTCCGAGGACTTACGAAGGTGATAGGGACATTGATGACGCTATCATTGGCAGCTAATGCGGTGTCAACGTCCCTCAAGCTGATTTTACCAACTACGCTGTTGTGTTCCAAATCGCTCAATCCCAATGGCCCACCGTCATTGCTTGTGAAGAAAACCTCGTCCATGGCAGGGACATAGATGGGTGCCTCGTGTGCAAAAGCAAAAGTTGAGTTGGAGGCGACCTCGCGGATGGAAGGATTGGGCCCCAGTATCGATAGGAACGATTTATCAAAGATTTGAAAGAAGGGAGGTGCCGTTGAGGTCGGATTGAAGAACGTGTTAAACGATGACTCGCGGAACGGTATGTTAGTGCCACCAAGCACGGTGAACGACTTGGGATCTATGAACTATCATTGAAAGGAGCTCAGCGCGGATGCATATCAGTGGAGACATGTTTGAAATGCACATACGACTGACTGGGGCGGGGGTTTCGAAGGTGCCTCATGCTGGCTGCCGCCCAATCCGTTGCCAGTGAGGAAGGTAACCCCATAAGCCACAACACAGAGTAAGATGGATGGTACGACCATATTCCTGACTCTTGACCCTGACGACAGTGGGATATGTTTATTTCGAAGATTGGCGTTCTTTGAATCGGCCATCTTGATAGAAAGAAGATCAAAGCGAGTTCGGCCTGGAGCCAAAATGCCCACGTTTAGCAGTGTAGGGAGACGAAAATTCTCAGCAACTTTTCACTTGACACTCAGTCCAAGTACTTGGTGGTTTCGAAAACCGATGCAGTCCTGTTCCTCTTTGAATGTAAATCTCGCCAAGTAGTGAACCACGAGCTGCCAACAAAGACGAGTCGTATGGCTCGCTTCTATATAATTAAAAGATCCAGGTTTTAGGAAAACAACCTTGAATTGGAATGCACGACAAGCCTTACTAGAGCGCCGTACTTATCGATGATCGTCGTTAACGGCCAGCAACGGCAAGCCATACCTTGGTCCATTCGGACTGAACGGATCGCATTCCGGACTCCAATCGAAGCTTGCCCTCCTTCGGAGTCCTCCAAAACTCTTCCGCACTCCTACATACATACATTGGGAGCACCCTTAGGCAATCACCCTCCTTTAATGCTATCCTTTTGGATGGACTCTGACTGCTTCTGTGTGTTACGGTTACCTGTCGTATTTCCAAAATGAGTTTACAAATTACAAGCCCAGCGCCAGAACAACTGCCTGGTTTCTCCAATTGGTCTCAGTTTCAATCTGACATGTGGCCATCTCTGCATCATGCATTCAAAGGGAAGGGTAGATGCGACGCGGGAAAATTTGGCATACTGTGCGTCTACATTTTCAATCCAGCTTGATGGCGAGAAGCCTCCAGGGGCAAAAGTTTACATCTAAACCAGCCTGCTTCGGTGACCCGGTTTGCGATTCGCAACAAAATTACGGCTTCTGGATCCATTCGACCTTCTGTAGGAAGAAGACGAGAACATGGTCTACTATATCAGGTCACCGCGATGACGGGAGCAGCGATCCCGGAACGAATCTGCTCTTGAAAATACTCAAGTCCGCCCGCCCTACTTATATCTTCCCCACGTGAGATTCTTGACAAACTATCACACTGCACAAAGCTCCCTTCCTTACGACAGCCCCTTGCACCTGAAGAACAAGAACAGACCTAGGATCGCCTAGCTATTCTCTCTGCTAACTCCTACTGCGGCTTCGACCGATGCCTACCCTTGTCAAAAACCTACCTGCTATACAGGGTGTACGGTGGTTCAACCTTCTCGTCCTAACGATCACTCCAGCGATTGCGGCTTACGGTATATATTCGGCACCTCGTATCCGCGCAACAATGGTCTACGCATTAACCTACTACGTCTTCTCCATGTTGGGTAAACACCTTCATTCAATCAAATTTCGGCATGATCTGACAGCTCCATGATTCTTTAGGCATTACAGCGGGTTTGATCTAATGCTTTCTTGAGACAATGGTGACTTAATGAGTTCATCCAGGTTACCATCGCTTGTGGTCCCATCGCTCGTATAACGCGTCTGTCCTCTTGCAAATCTTCCTGATTTGTGGAGGGACAAGCGCTGTGCAGGGTTCATGCCTTTGGTGGGCCCGGGCTCATCGCTCTCATCATCGCCACACCGACACCGACCTTGATCCATATGACGCGAATCGTGGCCTGTTTTGGACGCACATTGGTTGGATGATATTCAAGTCAGAACTTCGGTCTGGAGAGGCCGATATTTCCGACCTCCGGAAGGACAAGCTGATCCAGTGGCAGCATCGTTGGTATTTTTACCTCGCGCCTTTCTTTGGTTATATCCTCCCGACTATCATACCCGGCTTGCTTTGGAACGATTGGCTCGGGGGGTTCTACTTCTGTGGAGCTTTGCGATTGACAGTCGCTCACCATGTACGCACCTCTTATCGCTTCTTACTTGCGAAATTTGAACTAGGCGGATTTACAGAGTACTTTCTGCATAAACTCTATCGCTCATTACCTCGGCTCTGCCTCTTACGATGACGTTTTGACCCCGCGAGATCACCTCTTGTCTGCGATCCTGACCATGGGTGAGGGTTATCATAACTTCCATCACCAGTTTCCGATGGATTATCGAAACGCTTTTCTATGGTATCAATACGATCCCACAAAATGGTTCATTGCGGTCTGTAACAAGATTGGCCTGGCGAGTCATCTTCGAGTATTTCCTTCTAATGAGATCGCGAAAGGAGCGTTGACGATGAAGTTGAAAGAGCTGAAAAAAGTCCAGGATTCCCTGTCCTGGCCAATTTCGACCGAAGAGCTTCCCGTGGTAACATGGGAAACATGTGAGTCGTGGTCAAATGATAGTGCCTTCGCCCTAATCACACCACCATCTTCAGTCCAGGATGAGTCTAAGAAAGGCACCTTGATTCTTGTCGCGGGTTTCATTCATGATGTGTCTTCGTTTGTCGATAGTCATCCAGGAGGTAGAAACCTCCTTTTGAAGAGTTCTGGCCAAGACATGACAGCATCTTTCTTCGGAGGTGTTTACGCACACTCCAATGCGGCGCATAATGTGCGTCCTTAGCTATCTTTTCTCCCTGGATAAGCCTAACACTGCATAGCTCCTTGCTATGATGCGGACAGGAATCTTAGTTGGTGGTGTAGAGACGCCTGCATTGGCAGAGATACCGCCTTCGCAAAAACTTTACATTTCTCAAAGAACCACATCCAGTTAACGGACGCGACTTGAAAAACTTCGAGTTTTCCACCTAGAGTATAACAAATTTATCCTTAACATCTCGGTACTTCGGGGAGGAGGGCGGGGCCGGGGGCGGGGGCGGGGATGGTGTATTAATGGGCTGAGAGATAGAGAAGGGTCTCCTTACGATATAGTCTCCCAGAACGTAGGTACCTGTTCCACAAACCATAGAGTCCGTTGCTTGACTGGAACGTTGTGGCAGTTTTCTTGTTGACTCAAGTGGATGATGGTGTTCCGCGGAGTTGGAAAAGTTTTTGTTTCTCCACCTGATTTCCATCTTCACTGAATTCGAACTTCATTCTCTGCACGCATCCAGAACATGACTATACCATCTTAATCGTCTCTCTGAGAAACCCCTCACCCCCCACCCCAAGAAGATACAGGCGATGCTGGAAAAACAAGTTCATATACGAAAGCTCGGAAGAGCACGGGAAGAGGAGACGCAGGCACGTAAAACTTACGTGCTAACTATACTAACAATACACAAGGACAAACAGTGCATTACTTGGAGCTCGGAAGTCCAGAAAACGGAATGAACGAAAAGACACCTAACACGATGAGGGTCTTAGAACGTGGACATGAAACTCCTTGACATCATTGGCGCCCACCGACTAGCGCCTCACCCCAATCGGCCCAACACTGAGCAGTATCTAGGACAGAACTCGTGATCCTAGCAATCTCCTCGCCAAGGCCTGCAATACTTCTGTACACATGGACTGCGTCGTTTTGTCCAAGATGAGCAGCTTCCCGGGACATGGAAAGTGGAGACGCAGGACCGACACCCCGATGATGCTGGCACCATACATGGATCGTGAGCAGCGCGTCCAATAGCTCTTCTGGATCTTTCACCAGCGGTTCCATCCCATATGATATGCACACCCACAACCATCCGGCGCCGTGAACGACGAGCGAAAGGAGATTTGTGGCCTGGACGACCGCCGCGATCAGACCTTGGGTGATGTAGCGCCGGCATGTGGACATGGGAGATAGAACGATGAAAATGGGGTGTAGGTGCTGGAACAATGGGAACCGGGCGGCAAAGACGGAGAATTGGCCTGGGATTTGCACCACGACGTTGAAGACGAGGTTCAACAGGTTGTTCAACTCAAACGATAGCCTCCCCACCACCCGACACATCTACCCCAGTGAAGCCAGAACGTCATCAAGTCCAAAATCAATGCAGGCGTCTCGATTTCGTGAACTTGGAGTAGGCTCTGGTCCGGAAGCGGCTGATGATGACCATGGGCAGGAAGGGGAGAAAATGGGGTTCCGTCGACCACTTGTTGAAGGGTATACCAATTTTGCACGCTGAGAGGTTCTCGACATCCCTCGCCAAGCACCGGCAATCCCACGCCATCATTCCCAGCCAGCCTATTATTCACAAGCGCGGTCACCTCCACTGAACTCGGAGTAGAAGATGGTCCAGAAGCAGCTAATGAAGGCCTACGATGAGCAGGAACGGAAGACGATGGGGAGGGGGGTTCGTCGGCACAACCGCCGGATGATGGGCACACCAACTTTGCGCTTAACAGCCACTGAGGGGTTTTCGACATTCCTCGCCATCACCGTCGACCGATACATCAAGATTGAGAAGTAACACCACCATATTTATGGTCTTCGGACGATCCCTTCGACGAGGTTCGTGTCAACAGGTCAGGAGTTGGAAGGACATGGCAGGCTCCAACAATGGGAAAACCGTTAGCAGGAAGGTATGACGAAGAATTCTTGACGACCATGACGAGGTTCACGACCGCGTCGAATCGAGGCAGGCGTCACATCCACATGATGCATTCGCCAAGTCGGCGCCTGACAGGCCCGATCCCAAGTCCATTCAACAGTGACTATGCCTTTGACGACGACGTCAGCTATGCGAAGACCATACGGAGCTCATCGCGGCCAACGACGGCGTCATTTCGGGCAACCGTAGGCAGTACTTCGGATGGAAACGGCAACGGAAATGGACCGCCGAATGCAGGAAACTGGTTATGAAATGGCGGATACACGACTCCTCGATCCCTAGCGCAAAATTGGCTACAGCTTCAAAGCTCTCTACAAACCCCTCAAGGCCGACACGTATCCGGCGTAGCGTTGACTTTCACCCAATGATAACAATTCAGAAGCTCCACGACATCCTAAGTTGTGGGTGCGACGAAGGTCCAACTGTTGTACAGGATCTGGGCTGTTGATGGAAGGGCTAAACGGGACAGCGACTGCACGTTCGCGGAAGTCAGCCCAGGCCATTGAAAGACGCTGCTGATGGTGCTAAAAGCCTCCTTCCACACTGGAAACGTCGACGTAGCCGCGCGCCAGAATAGTGTTCACTACGACTTCCTCGCCGACGCTGATGGGTGTGTTCGACGTGTTGGGAATAAGGAGTAATTGGTGTTATACCAGTCGATTACGCAGAGGGGTGAGGAGCATGCACGACAACAGGATGGCCGCCGCACCAGTGCTTGACATCCGATGCAGCATCGACGACCTTGCCTAGCCACGGGCAGATATCCGTACCTCCAAATGCCTCGGACACGACGTTGTTGACGTTAACAAGAATGGCGATATTCTCCAGCACCAGGACCGAGTTTAGCAGGTCAGCAGTGACTGCGACGACAACGCTGATGAGCTCCGGTCGGCACAAGATGAGGTTGCAAGCCTGGAGTATGACGCTGGATGGAATGTGGACCGACTGCGAGGCAGGACTTGGGTACTGAGGTCACGACGAGCCCCTAGACTTGGAGTTCTGCTATAATTTTGACGTCCCCAAT
This sequence comes from Lyophyllum semitale, assembly GCA_018851285.1. Classification (NCBI taxonomy): domain Eukaryota; kingdom Fungi; phylum Basidiomycota; class Agaricomycetes; order Agaricales; family Lyophyllaceae; genus Lyophyllum; species Lyophyllum semitale. Next base: position 4,184 of record JABCKH010000285.1, on the reverse strand, counting down.
CATACTGCGTTCCTTCCGGTGCTAGGTTGCAGTTCGAAACTCCTGCGGATTCGCATCAAAGCGCTGCGGTGTGAGAACACAATGAGAGTTCGCAACTAGCTGCTATCATTCCAAGAAGACGACCACACTCCGTTCCTCACCTAAGATACAATCAACTCACGAAATCAAGAAGAGATATTTCACGTACAACTGGTGTCGAGGCACAGAGCCGGTTTCCCCTTCGCGTCCAGCTATTCCGCAGGATGTATGCGGGATGTACTCACAGCAGGGAATTTTCGGATTGCCCGTTGTGTCTCATCACAGGCTGGCCATAAGGCGCGCGGGTGTCTAATGATAGCTGTATGTTAGGAGGGCGGTGGAGGCGTTTGGTGGTGAGAGGACGCGATGGCGGGGAGTGTACATGCTACAAGGGCACTGGCAAGAACGATGGTGGGCGGAGTCTAGATCGTGATCCATTGAACAAGCGTCCGACATGTCACATCCCAAAACTGCCATCGAACTTCCTTAAACGGTGTTTCTGATCTTGTGTTAAGTCGTTCTGTCATCCTTGGGATCTTCCACTACTACACTCATCATGGGTAACAACACATCACGTCAATTAAAACTCTCCGAAGAGCTCCGCCTCTTGCGTGAGCTGGGATATGCCGACACTGAACAAAGGTCTACCCAGCGCCGTGAAGCGAACATCCAGGAGGAACTCCGCGAGCTCGACGCTATCTCCCTTGCTCTCAATACAGGACAACATGGCGATGTCGTCGCCGCCACATTCATCCCCAATAACAAGGGACAACGATCTCTGCTCCTGGCAAAAAACCACCCCGCCACCAACACAGACGTAGCAGACGCTCGGAATTTTCTGGTCTGCCTACAACAGGCCGCCGACTGGACGGATCTCTTACCTTTCCTAGTAACACGTGGTAGCATGAGGCTCAACAAGCGGATTCTCAAGCTCCACCAATCTCTAAATGCTGTTGTCGTGGACCTCAGAGCCTGGCGTGCTTCCAATTACAAGCCTCGTACGCAGAAGAATTCCCTGGTCGTCGTGCTCGTCACTATTTGCAAGACGCATACCCAGGAGGGACACTTCCGAAATTTTTTTCTATCGTGCACGATACGCTCCTCGCGAAGTGCTCAGATAAATCGACAATGACAATCACACCGAATCCAACGTCACACCTCCAGTTCGTCGCACTGCATGATGTAGCGAATGCGCTTTGGCACTCTCGCTTCTTGGCCGATCTCCTTCGCGACCCGCTTCTTCAATCAAATTTCAGGGAGCGCATCGAAAGGTTTGAGCGACACTTGAGCAATATTTGCCAATACAACCGATTAGACGACGTAATTGCGCGAGCACCAACTTTCATTTCGGTTCATTGGGTACCAAGCGACACCCGAACGGGACCTATCCAATTCAGAGACTTAAGGAGAGCTGTAGCACGCGGACTGGACAGACAACCAACACCAGAAATGATCGACGCGTATTTCCCCCGACTGCCAAACACCTGGCAGACGGCAGTCGTTCCAAGAGTCCACGCAGAAATTCGTATCATTCTTCACGTCAGCCCAACATTGCGCACACTTTCAAGCGCCCAACGTTTAGAGCAACGGGCGATCGGTTGTAGTAAGAGGAGCTGTCGGTGTTGCATGGTCTGGATGGCGGCGTACAACGTTAATCATCAGATAGGCTGGATCATGAGTGGTGCACATGGCAAGCCCTATGAAGATTGGGCCTTGCTTGGTGAGAAAGAATGCGACAACAGAGTCATTGACAGTACCAGAGATGACTTGTGGGGGATGTTGACTAGTCCACCGCCACTGGGGATACCGACTGCCATCTCTGATGATTGGTCGTCTATGTCCAGTGTCTAGTATCTTGCAGAGCAAGACCGTGTCAGTCCATCACAATCGGTGCTTACATGTCAGATGCTAATATGCTTGACAGGTCAAATCTGGGTTGAAGGTTAAATCTGGCTATCAGGAGTCCATTTGTATTTCTACCCTCCGTGGTGGCAAGCTTCCCTCGCAGAGGGTTTGATGCTACCCCACGTGAGTCTTATCATGTCATTCAGGAATAATTTAGACGTCTCTCAGATGTAGTCCTTAGCTATTCATTAGTGGAGGTATTAGACATTACTCTAGTAAACACAAGGCTTCAAATCTTAAAAATGACACTTCCTCAGCACGTATGGCACCTTTCAGTAGCTTCAAAAGCCCGAAACATTCATAGACAGACACCCGATCGTAATGTGGGCTGGTCAAAACTTTACCTACTGAGTTTAATGACGCGGGTCCTCAGTGCTTCCAGATGGGCCCACAAAAATTAGCGTAGCACCTCGCGTGCAGGCGTGCACCGGGATAGCCTGCTCCCGGAAATAATAGGTAGTAAGGTCCAAATTGTTGAGACCAATGGTTTGACTCTGGGATGACACGCTTGTATTTATATGCTGCAGATAAAAGCTATGTGCATAGGCTACGAATGACTGTTTAAATGAAGTCTTCTGCTGGAGTGGAACGAGTTTGACTTCTGCAATCAGAGATTGCCACATGGAGCCCCTGCACGCCACCACTAACAGAAACCTAATCCCTACTCAAAACAGTACATATCATAGCGGGATACGATATCCATCATTGATGTATCATCCCCGGCACTTAACTCGTCTTGATGGAGTCAACGAGCCCCGAAACCTAGTCGTTCAAGACTTCGCTCTCCGAACTAGATACACGCCTTCGAACAAACAGCTGATCTAGTCTGAGGGCCAACAGTCCCATCCCCTTCATGATGACCAACCTATTGCAACGCGCCCCAAGCCATTCTACTTTTCCAGCGACGCGAGGAAGAGCCCAGTTGACATACGAATTGCCGTCAGATCCATTTGTTACCCACCCTAGACTGAGTATATTGAAGTCATTGATCCACAAAGTGCAACAGAGGCAACTCCTCTTGCTGCACCCGATGGGCAGCCGTTTCTTATGCCCAATAGGAGGTGGTCGCCATCGGGGTAGCAGCGCCGGGCTGAGGTTAAGGATGATGCGAATTTCAGCGTGAACGCATGGCTCCACGAATCGCTGCCCCTCCCAGCGCTTCCTCAACTCGGGAAAACGTTGATTCAGGATTTCGACATTCTGTGGCGATAGCTGTTTGCCCAGTGCTGATTCTGCAACCTCCCTCGGATCTGTACATAGCTCATCCCCGTAACCAGTCATACCATGCTCGGCCTGCCGGGACGGGACGCCAGATAGTTGCTTCACAAGCTTTATCAGTTTGTTGCCACCGTGCTGGCATATTTTGCCGATATGTCGGAGACATCGTTGTAGGTTTCTCCCCCATGTCTCCCACGGATCTGGGTGAAACATAGTCATGCACTTTCCCTGGCCAGTGAAATCATCCTCGACCCAACGGAATGTGACACTGGGGAACTGCTTCAGACGCCTGATGAGCCTATTGATTTGACCATATTGGCAGATTTTGCCAAGGCGTCGCTGTAGCTTCTCTGCACGTTTTTTGAGCATCCAGCGATCATACCGAAAATCACCAATGGCGAGGCAGTACAAGAGACGAGATCGGTACAGAACGTAAGCGGCATTGGAAAGTCGAATAAATTGGCCATATGATTCCTCGGTGTCCAGCATTTCGAACATGGATGCCTCTGTACATTCGCGAATAAGCTCATCAAGGAAACGCGTGGCCGTCAGTTGCTCTATTAGGTGGTCAGCTTTGCAAGAATGATGCGTTAGCCTTTCTAAAATGATATTCCCAACGGTTTAAACTTACGAATAAGGCTGCTCAGGAGGTCGTTGGCCGTTCGTGGCCCCTCTGGTTTGCGATTGCCTGCGTAGGGAAATTCTATTTCTATCGACTGAAGCGGATTATTTACATCCGCCGCCGCCGCTTTCAAGTCGTCAGAGATATCCACGATAGATTGGTGCATTTTGCGGATCCGCTTGTCCAAGTTCTCCTTGCTGTGTTTGGCAAGAAAAGGGAGGAGAGATTTCAAATCAGCTTTTTAGCAAATCACTTTTTGATGCTTTTTTAGCCTGTGGCATGCCGAAAAAGCCAAAAAAAGTCTGAAAAGCCACAGGTCAACAAGCTATGTCGATTTTCTGACAAGTTGATGTAGCAGTACTATTATACAGCATTCTCCCAGGTCAATTGAATCATAAATTCCATTCCAATGACATTCCTA